>CAIGRN010072423.1:0-18155 GCA_903798345.1 Fraxinus anomala
CCTTTCTTGTAAGTTGTAATGGCCCAAACTTCAAAAGCACATATCTATAACCCTCAAAAGATGCTTGAAGACTTGGTAATCCGGTCATTGAAGATGGTGGGGTTCTTGAACATAAGAGGGAAGGTGTGCTATCAGTACTAAGCCCCAGTAATATAAATAAGAATCCACACAACAGCGACACTCTTCCCAGTTGATCCTACAACAATATTGGAGATTCATAAGGCAGTTCCCTGCATAAACACGAGTATTATTACTATAGTTATCCCAAGATGGAGAGATGTGAATGTGTTTATGTAAGAAGTGAAAATAGTTTCCTTTTCCCCCTGTGTTACCCCATCTATGAGCGTAGTTCGAAGTTAGTCTTACCATCCACACCTCTGAGGGCTGAACCCTTATGGACAATAAGGCAAGATAGATGACTATTCCAAGGCGCACTGCAATGTCTGACCTAGCTGGTAAAATAACTAGAGTAAGGACCCATGCCTGCAGAATCATGGAAGGCAATATAGTTATTAAAGTGAGCATTGTAAAAAATAAATTACTACAAATAAAGATAAAGTACAAAGGTATAAACCAGATCTGTTTGTCATAAATTTCGAGCTTCTAAAAGTTCCCAAATAAACAACATCTTTCATCACATAGATAATTGGAATTAGCATAAATTGAAAATATGAAATTAAAAACAAAATCTCCAAAGACTCGTATGAAGCTTCTCTTCTTGTTGGGAAGATAAAAAATGGCATTTACAGAGAAAGTTTCTTTCTTCTTCACCAATTTTGAAGAAACATAAAAGAAAACTTTCATTCCATTTATCTTCAATTTCTTTCTTCCTTGCAACGAGACCAAAATGGTGAATTACATTGTGCTGTGCTTCCACATTCTTCTCACAATGAAATACAGGCAAGTCACTAATTTTATCAATTACATCACATAACACAGTCACTTTACCAATTTAAATGTGGAAAAAAACAGCAAAACAAAAGTGCTTAATAAAATTGCTGGGATAATCAAAAAACAAAATAATATAAAAGATACATAGGGATAGAGTATCTTATTCTAAATTTTCTATTAGAGCTTCTTCTTTTGCTTAAATCCAAGAACTCGGTAATTAGTCCATAAAATCAAAATTTGCAACTAATTCGAAGATTGATGAGTGGACTTTTTTTCTTACTAAATCCCTATAACTATCAGAAAATAGATATCTTCCTCCAACTTTAATCTGTGAGTAAGATTGAAGGTTGCAGCCATGAACTATTCCTTTCCATTTTCTCGAACAATTATATACTAATATTGCATCGACTTTCACTCAACACACAATCCTGAAATCCAAAATAATTAACTTTTCCAGACCAATTACTTATATATACATATATATAATATGAGCAAGAAAGTTGGATTGGGCGCCACAGAAAATCAGCCATTAAGCTTCATAAATTGCCTTTTCCCAGTGTAAAAATAATAATAATTATACTAACAAAGGCGGCATCAAATCCAACAATAAGCAGAGGTCAACCATGAATTAAGAAAATTCATCATTGTATTAAAAAAAAAAAAAAACTGACAGATGACAGATGCAAAAGAAAAATACCAACTTAATTCTGGGATCGACGGAGTGCAAGAAAGTGGTGGGAGAGGATATGTACTGGGCAATGGGGCTGGAGGTTGCCCCAGATATCAATCTAAACACTTTCTCTGCTGCAAAAAGATTTCTGGGTACCCATTTTTCCCACTTTTTTGTGCCCCCAATTGCTTCACTGCTACTATCTGCAGTGCACTTGACATTGATTCTTGGTTTCTTGGAATAGTATAGCTGATAGTTCACGATTTTGGTTGGGGTAAAGGACCTGAATATGCAGAGAGAACGGGGTGTAGTAAGTGATGGTTTGGGGTGCGTGTAGAGTAGGTTTGGGTACATGGATGACCCTGGAAGAGTGGTGGGGTGGATGAAGGAAAGTGAAGAACGAAGGATCTGTTTTTTCTTTCTCAATTTTCACCCTCCACAAGTTGCCTGAGCGCCTTACTTTTTTCGAGTGGTTGTGCTTGCTCACCGGTCAATAATTTTGTATAAGCTATAAATTATGCCCGTCAGCCACGTTAAAATTTTAATGTGGCCAAACAAGGACTATATTACAAAATAAATTTTATTCTCAATAAATTTACGTTTCTTGTGTAATTCTTTTCTTCGCTTACATTAATAACAATAGTCGAATTCTGTTTTATCTCATGATTTAAGCGTGGGTATGTAAATTGAGCCGACAAAATTTTGAAGAACGAGAAAATTCAACAAACACGGTATTATTTCAAAGTAGTTCAGTACAAATACAACCTTAAAAAATCAGAATTTATTTGCAGTAATAAGAACAAACTATTACAACATCACTTTACAAGATAATCCTGAACGTTTGATAAAATTAATAGTATACCCTTTCTCTTGCAACATTGTCAAGACCAACATGGACAGCAGCAGTGCAGAATAACTGAGTTCCACTCACAATTATCAACAGGGTCTCCAACGTCCTCTGTAAAACAATATTATAAGAAATAATTAGTATTGTTATTAATAAAAATTTCCCTTTAGTCAAGAGTTTAAATATTTAGACGATGAAGTTCAACATCACGATTCACGAGGTTCTAGTGAGCAGTAAAACTACTCGATCTTGTCAAGCGTCGAGCTCAGTAAGATTCGTTATATTTCATTTTTACATGAAAGTAAAACATGAGAGAGTTTTCTAATGGCTTGGACAATATCGAGTAGGTTCGACGGGTCTTTAGAGGTGTACCCAATGTCGAATTTATATCTATAAATAAATTTTATTCCATAAATAGTTTAGATTTTTTTTAGACTGGGATGATTGAACACACTTACCAAATTTGATTGTGTCCAGCCTATATCAATCTCTTTGCATGCTAACCTGCGGCATACGCACAATTGTTATGGATTTGCAATTACTTTGTCACAGTTAAGATCTTTAACTGTATATTTGGCACAAACAAGACTGAACATTGACAAATTCTGTCGCACGTATCTCTCCTTAAGCATATCTTGTCCTCTTCAGTCCAATCTACCAAATATACCGTAAGACAAAAGCCTCGAAATACCAAAATAACCAATAATGATATGTAATTTTACCCCATTGCAAGCAGTGTAAGTAACCAAGTAACCAAAGAAGATGCAGCAGCAGCATGTAGATTTGGGGAATCCCATTGAATCACATTACTGATTCCAGAAACTGAGGTGGTGAAGCCCACAACCCCAGCTAAGAGCGACAGAATTACAACATAACCAGTAGCCATATTTCCAAATGGATAGTATATTGGAAAGATTCGAGCTGGGAGAGATAGAACAGAAGCTGAAAGAAATTTTGGCAAATTAATGAAGTAAGAAAACTTGAAATCTTGTTTGTGATGTCGAACAACATTCTCAAATGGTGTTATTGATGAAAACTATAAAATGCCGGAAGTGTGAAGCCTATTTGTATTGTTCATTAACCTCTTGACTTTGAATCCCCCAAGTTTAACAGATTTTTTTGGGTGTTCATATCTTTGTATTAGATCGTCTTATTTTTTATTATAGTGAAAAATCTTGCAGCAACAAGTGGTCATGGTTTTCATATTGAGGTGAACCACTATAAATCTTTGTGTTCTTTATGTACGGTTGTGTTTTTTCTTTTTTGTTTCATGCTTATTGATCTCTAATATAGATTATGGCTTAAACTCATACCTGTTTTATGCGTTTGTTCGATTCCATGATTTACAGCCCATGCTGCAATGGCAACGATGATGAAATAGAGAATGACATTGAGTATTAAAAGAGCGAATGCTGCTGATTTCCCTGCTCCATAAGCCATGGCCTGCAAATTCTAGCTTTGCAGAAACTTGATTTTATTTATGCCGTTCCTCAATTCAAGAAAGATATGTACATACATATATACAAGAAAAAATTGTTCCATTCTTTAGCCAGAAAACTTAGTTTTCTTCAAGAATTATCTGACTGTTCTCTTACTTTTGATTAAAAAAATTAGTGTCTTCAGTTCAAAGAAATGACTGAAATTCCTTGGTTTTGTTCTGAGTTTAGCCTCATAAAGAGGAGAAGAATATTTCCTGCCTTTCGAATTGAACAGTTTATAGATGTAGTAAATGGCCTTTTAATTTGTGTACACTAAGAATAAACTTTAGCTTATTATAAAACGAAAACAAAAAATTAAGTTCTATTCTCGTTAAAATTTGGAATCATTTGTAGAATTACGTTTTGTCATTCTCTTTGATTTATTGTTAGGCCATGTTTGATTGCTACATTTTCCATGAAAAATGTCACATCCGAGAAAAGCGAATTTCGCTTTAACCGTTTGATTGCAACGTAGAAATGAAAACCGAATTTTAAGATACAATCACTTTAAATTGCATTTTTCTTTGTTTTCATGGAAAACGAATTCTTATGAATTTGGTGAGTTTTTATTTTTCAACTAACATGAAATTGGAATGCATTTTCACATTTGCCTATCAAACGGACTCTAGATAAAATGGATAAGTAATTAGATCTTTAGACTTTAACAACCACAATATGCCATGTCATCTTGATCCACCCTTCACCTTGTTGAACTACTCATATCTAAAAGCTGAAATTTGTAGATGAACAAACTCATTATTTAAATTGACTTTAACACATAACATGTTCCTTACTTGAAGTCGAATTTAATTTTTATATAATGCTCGATTTTATACGAGTGGCTGCAAAATTTGAATTCAAGTATTTTGTTTGCTCTAATACTATATCGAATTGTCTTATAACGAATTGCTATAATACTATATCGAATTGTCTCTTAACGAATTGTCTCTAATACTATATCGAATTGTCTAGTAACGAATTGTCTCGATTTTGCTTGTCATTTTATTGTCTCGTAAAATAAAATGAGAAAATTTTGTCATCCCTACAGTCATCTAAAATTTAAGCTGTCTTTAACATATCTCGCATGTACATCAAATTTATTTTCCTCGAAAGCACGATAAGTGCAAAATTTTTAGGACAGTACGACTTCAAAACAAGATCTTTACCTACTCTAATTCCACATCGAACAACTTGATCTAAACTTAAGTTGTTAAAGAGAACACATATTTAATTTAAGAAGAATTTATTGAATGAATAATACAGAACTGCATTATCCTGTTAAACTTGCAACAATAGATAAATAGAAGTCTTCAGAGCAATGCAATGCAATGCAAATGGCAAACCAAAATAGCATGAAACTTGTCCAAGATTTTCACGAATGCTAAAAATTCATATTAATCTCAAGTTCAAGGGGCCATCTTTCAAGCTCAAGGGTGGCCATTGCTGATTTTGGGTCTCTTATTTACAAAAGATTTCTCAGAAGGGTCGATAAAAAGGGGAAGAGATTCTGTGCCCGTGAACTCAACAGTGTCGTGTAATTCCCTTCAAGCACAGGTACCTTAACATCAATGGCTTACACCTTCAATGACAGCTTCTGCGCGGCAAGGGCTTCAGCTTCTAGTGTTGGCTCCCATAATATAGTAGTTTCGGCAAGTAAGGCAGTCACGACATAGGGATCCATGTTTGAAGCTGGACGCCTATCTTCCAGGTAACCTAACATGAAAGATAATCACCGCGATAAGCAAGGATAGTCGCCCAGAGCACTCGTGAAGAAATTATTTAAATAAATAAATTTAACATCTCTCTAACCATTTTTTAAGGCAGGCAAGGTGATTCTACCAGAGCATAAAAAGATCCTAGTTTGAGTCTATTGTCGCCCATTTACGAAGATTGTGCACGTATCATGAGTTCGATAAAAAAAATCCCTTCTATAAGAGCTTAAGCTTTAGATGAGGTGGTCCAACAAGATTTTGGTCTTTTTCACAACTAACAATTAAAAGGATTGAGGAACATCTTATCAGTGGTGCGATAGTTGGATCTAAGAACAGTGAAAGTTTAATTTTCTCGATTTTGCTTGTACATAAATCTACTCCTCTTTGTCAAAATTAATGTATCACCGAGTTTTGTATGATTTTTGATTCTAATGGTGTGCATGTAGGAGCTCGATGAACACATTAGTACACACCACGTTTCATATGGAGAATTGGACTGGGCGTAAGATTTTAACTTCTTTTTCTTTTTTCATATTGTCAGTGTTGTCCTATCCTGTCGAGTCCAACCCACCAAAAGAAGCCATAGACTACTCTATTATTAAATAAATAAGGAAATGGGCGATAATTTGGCACCAGCTATCTGAAGGTATGGACAGAGCAATTAAGAGTACTTATAATACCTTTGCCCTCCTTCTCAGTGTCACGACCCACACGGATTGAGCAACCACGATTAGCAACTCCCTGCAAGTTTGGCAAAGAAATACAAGTAGGAAGCCAGAAAACTAGTTTTTATCTTACTTAAGATGCTCAACTCAGAACTAGTTAGCATACCCATGAAAATGTGTTGATACTGGCAGTTTCATGCTTTCCTGTCAACCGTCTCTCATTTCCTTCTCCATATGCACTGATATGCTCTCTGTGGCGAAGAGAGAGATTCAAAATTGCTTTCTTTATCACTTCAAATCCTCCTTCTTCTCTCATACTCTTTGTGCTGCAAATTCAAGTAATTATACATAAATTATTACATCTCGGTGCAAATTGCAAGCATATCTTGGAGGAGTTGTAAAATTGTATACTAGACCATATTAGGCATATTCTTGACCGAATATCAACAAAATAATTGAATACCTGTAATTGGTATGGCATCCAGCGCCATTCCAGTCACCCTGGAATTTCCAGTACACTAATAGATTAGACTTTTCCATATTTACACACCAAGAAAAATAAATTTATCAGATTGAAGTCAACATTACCTCTATTGGTTTTGGATCAAGTGAGAGAACAACTCCAGCTTGTTCAGTAATTCTCTGATTAAGATATTTAAATAACAAAAAATCAGAAATGTGCTCATGTAGATCCTTCAGATCACGTGTTAATTCAATCGAGGAAAAAAAAATGCTACAGCTCAGTCATGCACTTATGGCATGTTTGGTAACGTGGGCTGAACGGTACAAGACAATATTAAGGTGGAAATAAATAGTTACATTGTTGATCCTATATTGTATTGCATACCATACATGCCCTTATAGTTTTATGATAAGAACGACCAAAATTTTGTTCATGTCGATATATAAGTAGAAGGAAGCCTCTAGGTATTTCAACTTACTCGAATAAAATAGTGGATCAGAGATGCTATATAGGGTTCTCCTCTTAGAAACAAGATTATTAACTTGAACTTCATAAACTTACGAAAAATTACCTCAAGGAGGTACCTAGCACACCAGATGTGATCTCCAGCTTCAATTCCAACACTAGGACCAACTTGAAATTCCCACTACAGAAAGCATCAAGCAGGTCATCAATGGTTTATTAGAGGATTGCAACCGATGTTCATGTTCATTCAAGAAAGAAGAAGAGTCGAAGAAAGAGACCTGTCCGGGCATAACCTCTCCATTGGTGCCACTAATATTAATTCCAGCATATAAGCAAGCTTTGTAGTGAGCATCGGATATGTCACGACCAAATGACTTATCCGCCCCAGCCCCACAGTAGTAAGGCCCCTAAAATTTCCCCAAACAAGTGAAATAGTCAAATAATTGGTCATTTATCATTATAACTTGTAAAACGTATGTCCATTCAGTAGATTTAAGCAACATTCTATAAGCATAATATCTTCCTTCAAAAATCAGAAGAAATGGATGTAAGCAACAAAATTCTAAATGGAATATTATTAACATTTGCCGAACCGCATAAACGTTATTACCTGAGGACCAGGGTAGCCTCCAACAGGCCAACCTAGTGGCCATTTCACATTTGTTTGGAGCAAGGTGTACTCTTGCTCAATACCATACCTTATTCAAGTTGAAAATAAAAATATTAGAAAATAATGTTCAGCTTCTTTTTCAAGCTTTCGAGTCTGTTTTGAGATGTGGAGGGAAAAGTTTTGTACGACAGAAAAAAATTGAAATAAATTCACAAGGATAGATTACCATGGGACTTCAGCAACAACCTTTGGGTCGCGAAAAATCTGAGCAGCTTTGTGGCGCTTGTTGGTTGGAATTGGCTCACCTTGTGGTGTATATGCATCACACACGACCTGTTTCATGTTGCATATTTATTAAAATTGAGAAGCACGCCTTGAGTTCATGTAAGAGCACATTTCAGTGAAATTCAATAGTACCGAAGCAAAATGAAACACCAACAGTCGATTGTATACACTTACCAAGATGTTATTACCGCCACGGAATGGATCTTTGAAGATTGCTTGGGGGCTGAAGAGCAAATTCAAAATATTTAGGTCAAAAGGAGAACTGGAGAAGTAACTTATAAACGTGGATGACATCATGAGTCCTTAATCTTACTATAAGATAACTTCACTGTCTTCTCCAGGTGCCTGTCCTGTACTCGATCCGTCGTAGTTCCACTTCGGAAGCTCAGAAGGGTGTTTGACTGGCTTTGAGATAGTCTGGAAATTAGAATAAGAAAATATTATATGAGAACAGATGCATTATTGTTACCAACACATTGCAGATAGCAGAAACAAATCATCAGTGTGTACCCTTGATTTACTACGCACATCAATTCCAGATCCTCCAATCCTGTCATGGAAACAGTAAAACAATGGTCAGGATGCACGAGCAAGACCAGTAAAGAATTTCAGTTAGCCATCAACAAAATAGCTATTGGTGGAATATTTAACTTTTCAGTAAATTGTTTATTTGTTTACCTTAAAATACGGATATACAAACAAGAAAAGATGTCGAATTTATTGAATTTAATGTTCAATATGGAACTTTTGAAACGAATACATACCAAATATATTCAGCAATGATATTATCAGTGTATGGAGTTACATCCAAATTTAGCAGCTGTTCTACACGGTTGATAGTGCCATTTTCAGACTGGAGTGCACACACTTTAAATCTTCCTGAGCTTTTAACAGCACCTTTCTTGTTTTGTTTCATAACAAGAGAGCTCCATGTCTTTTTCGTCAATGGGTGTGCATCTGTACAGTTTTTTGCAATTCGCATCCGCCATTGTGCAGAAGGAGCCAAGATCTGTGCCATTTTCACCCTCCCTCCTGAAAAGTCGAAAATAGTGTGAATAAGAACTTCCATTTCATGAAGTAAATATTATAATGCTACACAAAGATGGAACCTTGCATCCCAAAGTAATATCATAACGAAGGATTGTGTTTACAACATTGGACATGAGGAAGAATTATTTGGTTGATACTGTCTAATGTAACTTTGTGTTTAAGGAAGATACGATATTTATAAAAAGAAAATCATCCAAAGAAAGAGATATGAAGGAGCAAGCAAGATCAATCAATCAACCATGGCAACAAATCTGATGAGATATTTGATATCTCGTCTTGATCCCCTTATGCTGATCTTTTATTTACTTTAATTGGTTAGAATGTTAGTGTCTCTCATCATGCACATAATCTGTATAATGCCTCCCTCCAGCCACCACAAGACACTAAAGCTCAATTATTTTGTCAAATTAGGTTGATTTATTACCTTTTCATTGTCATTGCACATTATTCTTAATCTGTATCTACAATTTGTCAAGATTTCATACTTGAAAGTGAAAAGATTTCATTGTGATTAAAAATTACAATTTACAACAAATGGAATTGACCAAAATATCGTTCAAGTGTTAAGCAGTCAATTTGTGAAGTACTTAGAATTTATTTTTTGGTCAATTCACACTATACACTTGGAAGTGACGATTCACGTAGGGGTATAAAATGGGGCGGGTCGTCCTTTTTCCAGAGGTCCTGAGGCCTCCATCCCGTCCCTTAAAAAGGCCCACGTGCGCTGGCATCTCCGAATGAGCAGGCCCATGCGCTACACAATCCACCTTTATACCTCTTAAACACAAATAAGCAAACAGTTAGTGTGCAAAAATTTATTCACGCACTGAATGGCCAATAAGTCTTTAATCAAACTATCCTCGATCAGCCAGCAAGTTTCAGTGAAGAAATTAAAGCCCTGACAGTGAAAAGACCATCCAAACGGGTTGAGTTCATACAGGTGCACAGCAAATACAAAGGTAAAAAGATACGAAAATAACAGCAATGAGTAATACATTGATATACTAAGTACACATTTCGTAACTTAAAATAAATTTGGCTCAGATTTCAAACATAACGAACAAATACAAGATTTATCTCAAGCTCCTCGAAAACACCAAAATCGCTAAAGAAAGCACTTTTTTACCACTTTATTGAAATCAAAAGGCACAAAATGGATGAAAAAGAAGTATCCACCTGATAACTGCAGGATGATATCTTGAAGAACAACTGCAAAATCTGTATTGGACTAGATGGAGAGGGAATGAGAGAGAAGGGCAAGTGGATACAATGTTCACCAAGTATTATAAAGAAATCCAAACGGTCTAATGGGAAGTTTATATTGTCCTTTCCAGAGTAGATAGGGGTGCCTGTTTGAGTGGAGGAAAATAAATTTTGGGCTCTTTGAGGTCACCAACAAAAGCTGCCATTATAAAACAATTCAAGATAAGGGTTTCTCTGCATTGGTAGAAAAATACAGACAAGAAGAGGTTGAATTATATTATTAAGGAATCTACATTGTTATTACAATGCTAATTCAAACTTTGTTTGCATCTGTATATATATTTTTTTTAATATTGGTCAAACTTAAAACTTGCAAATTAATGCCCACCCCACGCCACGCCACCCCCACGCCACCCCACCCCACCCCACCCCAATCCCTTTTCTTAATCTTGAATTTTCTTTTCTATTAAAATCAATGTAGCCCTGATGGCAATTATAAGATAAATTTGGGGGAAATGGTGTTTTAAATAATGAGTTTATGAAAATGTGTGGTTAAATGTAGAGGAAAGTTTTAAAATTACATTTAAAATTATTTATTGTGTAAATATATGATTAAAAATAAGTACAAGAAATAAATAATTTTAAATTACAGAGTCAAATATGAGCGTATTGTGACTAGTTTCAATGGCTTAAAAATTGGTATCTCGATAAAATAAAAGGTTGACATTTAAAGGGTCAAATCAGCGGTGAAAAATATTTTACAAGAATGGGATGACCCATTTAGTTTTCGGCGTGTTTGGGAAGTTTGAAAATTTCGAGTTTTCACTGGCTAAATCATGATCTGTTACTAATTTTTTTAGTTGAAGTGATCTCTTCCATCTTGTTTTCAATAATATTGATATTTAAGAAATACGGACATAAAATGAGGAAATATGTTCTAACCTCTAATGAACATAAATAGAAAGAACAACTAAAGCTAGGGGTGGGCATTTAGAAGTTTTGTTCGGCCATCTTGAGAATCAAATCAAATCAATTCCCACTTCGAATTGTAAAGGTGGAACTAGTTTCGTGGAAAAAAGAGAAGAAGAATTGTACAAGATTAAATCATCTTTAAATTTTTCATGGAACCATTGCTTCTAGCACGATTTTTTCCCTACCATGTAAAAAAGGTAATGAAGAGTTACTGTAATTGCAATAGTGATTCAATCCCATTCCAATTTCTTCTTTTTTTTTTTTTTGTATATATTTGAAAAGATTTTTTCCCTATTTTTTTCTATATCCGTATGAGAAGGAAACAACAACGTTTTACCTTCATTTGTGCGAAGACCATGTCGTTTCAATCTTTTTTCTTTCAATTTACGGCAATCTGTCAGAAAGACACTCTCTATTTTCTTACGCTACTGGCCACGCCTCTTCAAATTCGTCTTTTCTGCTTCTTCTCATCCACACAAATTTCTCACTTCTTTTCCCTTTCTTATCAAGCATTTCTGTTATCATACATATGTGTTACGATTTTTGGATAGATTGAAATTTTTGTTATGTATTTTTATTTTCTTTTTTTGTGTACAAAGCTCCACTTTGAATTCAGAGATGAGTGAGCACCCCAAGATCTACCCCAAATGAAGCTATGGGCTAGGAATGAGGTTCTTGCTAGCCTGGAAGAAATGAAATGGCGTCTTGAGCCTTTAAACCCACCAGATCATCCCCTCGTGTACCCTCTCAAAGATATAATAGTTTTCTGTCTCCATCTTGGATATTCTTTTGAAATTTCTGTAGATATATAATTGTATTTCCATTTTCAGTGTGATGTCCTTTCATGGGCTCATACCTTAGCAATTTGGAAGTTTATGAAGAAGAAGCTAATAAGGTAGATTATAATTGGTCCGTTTCCATTTCGACACGTTCTTCTGCATGACCTTTGGAGGAGGGAAAGAAAGATTGTACCGAAGGTTGTTAGCATTGGGACCTAAAAAGGGAACAATAGCACAGACGATAAATTGGAACTCGATGGTTGCATCCGTGAATTCCGTAAATATAGAAGATACGACCATGATCTCAAGGTATTATGAGGCGCATGTATCAAATTTCCTGCTGGATGACTCTGCTACTGAACAAGAGGCATTGTTCATTAAGTAAATAACTACATCTACAGTAAACCAATTGAGTAAGAATAAATAAATTGTATGATTATAGGGTTTTGTGTGGGTATGTAGAAATATATGTGTATGTTTGGTATGCCCATTCGAGCTATATGAACGGAGCAAGCAGTTTTGATTTAGAGCTCATGGGGTAATGGGTACTGCCTATATCTAAAACAAAAAGGTTTTTTATTTGTTTCTCTCCTCCCTCCCCCACCCCCTTTTTTTGGTCTGTTGAGGCGGTTGCTTTGCTATTAATAAATAAATTTGAAAATGAAAGGATAAACATTTCAGATTTCTACTTTCAGGTGTAAATTATCTGGAAAAAAAATCCATAGAAACCAAAGCAACATAAAATATTCTGATATAATTCTTTTGTTTTGGGTAATGTATTTCTCGCAATCTGGATATTCTTATTCAATTACCTCTTTTATTTTTTATTTTCATCAATTACAGATGTTATGTATAAGTTTCGTATCAATATCGTTTTAAACATTTTTGGAATGTTTGCTAGGAAGGATTGGACAGGACTTCTTGTTCACTATACTGTCCAATCTTGTCAAAAATTGTGTACGAAACACACCCTTTAAGTTTGAGCCAAAGTGAATTGACTAAAATGTCTTTCTTCTTTCACAGACAACATATGTCGGAGAAATAGTTCACCACACTTCAGTTTTATGCCGTATTATGATACTCTATATGGAAGGTTCTTAATTTTCCCTGCCCTATGTTGTGCCTTCATTCTTCTTTTGGACTTAATCACGTAACCCTTAATTGTCATTGTTTTCAGTCCTCCAATAGGTCAAGGGTATGTTCTTACTAAAACCTATGTTGGTGGAACATTTAGTGAATATGATGATATGTCCGTAGGTTGAGTTGCCCTCTACTACCTTGCTCATTCACCAAGGTAGAATGTACACAGCTATATTTCACTTCAAAGTATCACCCACGCGTTTCCAGTATGTGTATTTCTTCATGTATTAAAGACATAAATTCTGTTTTGAAGCATTGGATTGCTTATATTAATTCTTTATTTTAAAACATCCTGAAACAAAAATGTTTTACATATAAATTTATCTCTAAATTTCAGTTGGTAGATTGGCCAGATGGTGGATATTTAATTAGCGATTCTCCAATGCCGCATGGAGAAATAGGTATTAGTGGATCAAATGTTACCGTTGGATATTTCAAAAATGACGAGAAGTCAAAGGAAGCGTACAAGGTAAATAATTTTGATTTTTCTTTCTTTGGCATCTCAAACTAACAAAAAGCATGTTTTGCTATGCCTACGAAGTTTATTTATTAGTAAATAAGTAACTTTTTATTGATTAGAATTGGAAATAAGTAAAATGTATTTATTTTGATAGTAAAACAAATGTTACTTTCAAAACTTAAATAACTTTTTAACTTAAATGTAAGAAAAAGATGATTTTTCCAAACGTGTTTGGAAATTGAAAGTAACTTTTATTTATTTTAAGCTAGCCAAATGTGCTCTTTACTATGGGTTAGATATATTTTCTTTGTTAATCTGTTGATGATTAGGTTGATGAGAAAGGAATGTGGTGGTTCTATATGGGTGATGTAGGGCAATTCCATGCTGAGGGATATTTGAGATTATTGATTGTAAAAAGCATATTGTCAAACTACAACATGGAGAATATATTTCTCTACGGAAGGTACATATTTTATGTACCCTTGCAGTTAGCATGTTTTCTGTTGTTAAATACATTGTTGTTCACTCACGTATACCGTTGTCTCACTTTTGTCACCATAGTTAAACTTTAACTTTTGTTTCATTTTAGGCAATCCATCTTATCGAATTAATGAATATGCTGACGTGGCAAGGAAAATTCAGTTTGTCCATGATTTTTGTTGTTCAACTTGGTATAACCGCGTCTTGTTGGACAAGTTTTGCTTTACTTTTTCTTTCTTTCTTTTTGAGTATATCTATAAGAAAAGCTTATTTTAAATTACTTTTCTAACAACATGCATTTTCGCCTATGCTAATGGACTTCTCATGCCCTGTTTTTGTTAATTCTGTAAGACAGTGCCTAACTAAAATAAAAATTAAGTTCAGACACTAACTTGAAACAAAAGTTTGGTGCCTGAATGAAACAATGTCATGAGTTAGGTAACTAACAATATGCAATTTTTGTTCGATGGCTTCTATCTACTACATAATGAATGGATATGGTTTTGCATTCCAATTTTCTATTATCAACACCTTATGTGATCTGACTTCTCCATCTCCATTTGGATACTTCTTATCGAAAAGCTTATGTACTTTTTGGGTTTAACCAGATTGATTATATTATGGAAGTCCTGAAGTCACTAGTGGCATAAATTGTTTTTAAGTTCTTTGCATATGTCCGACTTGAGATACGTCCAACTGGGAAGATAAGGTCGATGAGCCTAAAATCTGCTCAATCTATTAATCTATATCTTCCCATTTTATTCTGTTATTCAATTCAAAGTGATTGAAGACCTTAGCAATGAACACATCTGTTTTCATTTTAAATTAAAGGAGATGAAGATGTTGGAATTAAATTTCGCGTGAGAGTTCAAAAGAGTAAGGTGTGTAGCTCCAATGATATGACCATATGTTCTAGTAATGTTAATTATAACTCCGACAACTCTGTAGCTTCCCTTAAACTTCTTGTGCTTCATGGAATTTAGTTTCCCATGGAAATTTGTTCTTCTTCCTAAACATTCATTTTGAATATAAAAGACTTTTCCAAGTTTTCTGATCTATCATACTTGAATCCACATTTTTAACTTTTGTATTGATAGATGATCTTGTCTATACTTTACATATTCTTTATTTTATATCTGCTAATTGAAAATTCCTTGTGCCTAAGATAAATTTCTTTGCAGCCTCCATTTACTTTCCTAAATTATGTTGTTGCCTCCATTTACTTTTCTAAATTATGTTGTTAATACTATGTATACTTTATTTTTTAAAATATTTTTTTGTTTATAGGTGTCAAGTCCTTATAAGCAAGTTGAGTTTGAAATTATAAGCAAGTTGGTATGGCAACATACATAGTTTTCTTTATATTGCAGTGACCCTTGTTTCTCTTAAAAATCTCTTCTATCGATCTTGAGTCCATATTCAGGCCTTTTTTGGATTGAACTGAAATAATGGATGTTGTCTTGAAGAAGGACTCGTGGTACATCTATGGAGATCACAAGTTTTATTTATCATTTATGTGATAGGTTCCCGTGGCTGTTGCACGATCTAAAGGAGGCGCCTTCTCTGTGCATTGTAGATCTAATGGTACTGCTGGCTACTGATGAATCTGCTATTGAAGAATGAGATGTTGTTTGCAGTTGTGGTGACCTCCTTTAATGAATCTGATGATGTAACAATAGGGTTGAGATGCTAATGATGCTGTCTGATGTATGATGATTGTGAGAATTATAAATAGTAAAGATAGATTCATGCGTTTATCTGTAAAACAAGAACAATTGTAGCTGAAAATTGTATTAATATTTCTCAGAATGTAAAAGAACAATTCTCATCATCCAAGAGGCTCGATTCTCTCCTAATTGGCTCAACCAACTACTCAATATTTCCATACCCCAAATTAGACATTGCCCCTCTATTTATAGGTAACAACCTACACAACTTATTGTATTAATCCCTACACTACCCTAGCCCCTAACTGAACGTGTTTCTCAATTATTCTGGATCTTTCTAAGGTATGTAGATTTGATAGGAGTCTATAAATATGGCTAGAACTTTTAGATGAACCTCATATGCATTGTGCTGCAACTATTAAATGATCAAGCATTAACTTGTTTGATTCATTCACTTCTAGAGTTACGCAGAAATGTCCATTTACAACTTCTTTGCTATTCATTTTCATTTTTCGATACATGCTTTATTATTTAATGGATCAAATATTTCTTACTCCTGTAAATCTGCAATTTTTACGTATGTCAAACTTTTCTATTATCATATATTGCCACATTCTACGTACACATGACGTCTTCAATTTTATTTTATTTTTGGCGAGTTTCTTTGTGCGGGAATATCAACTTTTGAAATGATCACCTTGTTAGATAGAGTATTAACGAGACAATAATATACTCCCAAGACTCTTGAATAATGCAATAAATCTTCAATAATTTTTTTTAACAGCTACAATTTCTACAATAATTAAAACACAATAAATATAAGATTTGTGCAACGCACGTGTCAACAACTAGTTATGCTTAAAAGAGTTGAAATTATCACATAAACTTTTTTTTTATGTCACATTCATGTTTTATATTTTAAACAATATAACTCCGAATTATCCTAAATACATGTGAATTTATATGAATTATGATTTTGTTGAGAGATTATAAAAAAATGGAATTCAATCAAAATATTCAGTAATTTGAATCGGGATTAGAATCAGAACTATTTGATTCTCGATTTTAGGACTCGAAACCGAACCAACTTCGATTGGAACCGAACTTAGTCGACTGATTTGATCCGATTTTGATTCAAATTGGGTAGTATGGAGTAAAAAATGCATACTCCTAACCGAAGCACCGCTATATCTATTGTGCATTTGTCGTGTTTTTGTAGTAATGTTTTGATTTTTTACCCTCACTACTTTACTTATGATTATCATTCAAAACCCAAAAAGTAGAGATTCGAAAAGATAGAGAAAAAAGAAGGTAAATACGTAAGGTTACTAGGAGAGTGAATCCAAGGACACGTTAGATGTATGTTTTTTAATAATAGATTTTGTGAAAAGTAATTTTATAAAAAAAATTATGATTAAAAAGTAGAAAAAATTTGTGAGTACACCTGCCATATTATTTGTTATTCTATGGTTAGCGATTCTGATTGAATTCATCATCTATTAGTGATTATCACAAAATTATCAATAGTGGTACCACCGGTAATCATCGAAACTTTTGTCAGCGCTTTGACGACATGCTATCAATGATGTTGTCGGAATCATGGATGGTCCCTTAGTCATCGACGAGAAGTCGTTGGTGATCGTTGACTATATGGTTGTTGGTACTTCTAATTAAAATCAATAAATATTGTTGATTTAGATGAAATTTATTACAACTATACTGCTGGTGATCTTTGACATGCCTCCGTCAAAGATTATTGACGTCAATTTCATTAGTGGTATTGTTGGAAATCACCTAGTGTTAAAATCTTCGCTTTTTATAATATTAACACAAGTAAGATAATCTTTAATTCTATCCTTGTAAAATTATTGATTGTAATTTACTTTCCTAGCTTCTATTTTGGTCTTAACAGAATTTTTCGGCTAATATTTAAGACTTTTAAGTTCTATATTTTTCTTAATTCATTTATTAAGGAAATCTTCTTTGGTAAATTAAATATGTCAAAACTCTTTACATTTTTATTATTTGCAATAGTTAATTATATTCTTTTACCGTAATTTATTACAAACAAAAAATTTTCATAAGAGAAAAACAGAGATAAGAATATGCAAAATTTAAAACTTGGTGGATTTCGATAAATCGGGGCCTTATAGACGATCATTTAATTTGCCTAATGCTTGAACTGACTTTGTCTAAGCTTCTAAGCGATATCATAAGAAACTTTTTAAATTTAGCCAAACCTACTTGTTGACCTCAAAAAATGAATCCAACAGATGTCGATACCGGACTCGCAATACGTGTACTGACTCCGACGATAT
>CAIGRN010072444.1:0-22786 GCA_903798345.1 Fraxinus anomala
AAAAAATTGTGACCTATAAAATTTTAAATTATGACCGTAAAATAATTTGTGAAGTGTGAAATTTGTGATTTGTGACAAATTATATAGAATTTGTGGCCAAATTATATGAAATTGTGACAATAATATATTTAATTAATAAAATATATGTTTAATTAATTATTTTATAAATAAATTTTTTAAAAAAAATCTGAGATTTGAAATTTTAAATCTTAAAAAATTTGAAATTTGAAATTTTAAACTTGATATCTTAAATTTGAAATGGGTAAAACTAAATCTCTTAATTTTAAATTGTTCCGAAAAAACATCCCTAAATAAATTCCAATTACAAAATGCACCAAATCAGGGTCAAATGGAGCCCAAATATCTGGCCCACTACTTTAAGCTCTGGGCTTTTAGCCTATTGCGAATAAAGCAGGAAGAAACCAGCCTTCTTCAACCTGAGAGATGAGCGGCAGGTATCCCCCCAATAGGGGGGCGCCACGTGCCAATTAGGTAAAAAATTTTGTAGTATATTAAGTACAAATAGATTATTCCTTCAACATTTAACAACGTCTGGCCTAAAACTTGTATCAAAATTTTGAAGCCCAATTTAAATTATACTTGCTATTCTCCACGTTAGACATCTCAAAAATTATCTACCAAACAATATGGACTAAATAATTGATATTGAAGGGAAGGGCTCAAGTCGTATAAAATAAAAAATTATCCTTCCTCATGATATTATATTAAAATGAAATAATATTTTTAGCAGGCTTTCCTCAAATCTTTAATTTGTTACAACGTCACCCATAACATTTTCAAATATTGCATGTGAAGTCCTTTTGGACAGTTTCCATCTATAATTTTGTTAGCTAACTAAATAATTAACTTTGACTACATTTTTAATATTTTAAAAATAAATAAAAGAGTAATTTTTCATTTATCACGTTAAATAATTAAATAAATAAATAAAAAAAAAACACACACATCCTCTTCCTCTCACCCCTCACCCTCACCTTCACCCACCCCACCTCAAACCCAAAATCCACACCGGCCACCACCTCCACAAACCACCTGCTAGCGGTCCACAAAAAAGCATGGCTTTGGAAGGGTAAAAATTGGCAGCAAAGAAGATGAAGAAATGAGAATCGGCCTCTAGTCGGAGCCCATCATCGAAAATTTCAAAAGAGAAGATGAAGTTGCAAAAAAAAGAAAATTTCAAATTGCATTACTTGCCTTCAGCCTTGTCCTTCAAAAAAGGGTTTTCTGCTCATTTACAAATATTTCAAGACAAAACTTTTTTGAACAATTTTCTCGATCCCTTACATCTCCCCCAATTTTCCCAACAATCCCGTTTTTCTCTCCACAGTAAACACGGCGGCTACTGACCCAATGCCCATTCTTCTTCTCTTCCACCTTTAATTTCTGCACCAGATGACACCATATGACTATGAAAAAGCTCTTTCGTACTCTCCGAATGATAGCCTTCTCTCCAGCTTGCTCTGGGTGCTTGCTATTCTTAAATCAGGAAAAACTCTTCATGGGTTTTGCATAAAATGACTCAATTTCTCAATTTTAATGTTTGTTCTATGAGAAAAAAGACTCAAAACATTTTGTGGGCACAATGATTTATATAGCAGTGGCAACCCATATACCCACGAGCTCGGATCGTGCTCGTTTTGTAACGAGTCGGGCTCGGGCTCGACTCGGAGCTCGTGAGCTGGCCGAGCTTTAGCTTGCGAGTTTTTTTTTTAAAAGATAAACCTATTTAAAAATAAAAATTAAAAATTAACCTTTGAACCCACGAGGTCGAGCGGCTCATGAGCCGTGTTTTGTCGAGTCGAGCGATCGAACGACAAGTTGCTCGGCTCGTTTGCCTTCTCTAGATTTATAACTTGAAATCAATTATAATTAAGTTTGAAAGGTTGGAGGTTCGGTTCCGCTACATTTTTGATGTTTTTCTTTTTCTATATTTATGCAGAAAACCCATTTTCTCACAACATTCTTTGCTTGTTCTTTTGAGCTCCATTTCAATATTTCCCCTCCATTGTCTTGACCTTAGGCCCTATTCTGGATGCTTGTATTGTATCATGAAAAAAGGCAATGAAAGTAGACCCCTCTGCTCTCTCACTCTTTGTTTTTCTCTCTCTCTCTGCTTTCTCTCTCCAAATTTCATTTTTATCCCTTTCACAATTTTTGGTATTGATATATGTGCTTTTACACTTTTTGCTGTACTCTACTGTGCCCGGTAGCAGGTGAAGGTAGAGGTGGAGGTGGTCGGTGTAAATTTTGAGTTTGAGGTGGTTGAGGATTGAGAGGAAGAGGACAAGTGCGTGTGTATTTTTATTTTTATTTAATTATTTAATATGATAAATGAGAAATTACTCATTTACTTTTTTTTAAAATATTAAAAATATGATCAAAGTTAAATTTTCGATCAACTAATAAAATTATGAATGGAAATTGTCTAAAACGGTTTCAACTGCAACACTTGAAAATGTTAGGGATGATGATTACAATAAATTAAATATTTGAAAAAAATTTATTAAAATTTTAAAAATTTGAAGTTTTTGCTGCAATTATTCTCATTATTAATCCCATATTATTACTCCTAAAAAAGTAAATAATAATTTTATTTGAATAATGTAAAAAGAAATGTTGGGTTTATCGAAACACCACCCAACCAACCTTCGAGTCCCATCCAAACCTTAACCCCAGCCTCACCCCTAATTTCCTTTCCTCTCTACCCTCTCGCTCTGAGAGAGGAAACGAAAAAAGAAAGAAAAAAAGGAAAGATCTCCATATCCCCATACAAATTTCTCTATGAAATTCTGAACCCTGAATTTTAATCCAAAAAATTCTGTACCAAAAATGTCTCACATAGTGTTCCAAACAGCGCAAATTATGCCCTTGGCTCCTATCACCAAAACCTTATCGTCCAAACCCTTGTTGCCAGCCGGCCTTCACAGGCCACTGGTGGCTCCTCCTGTCCCTGGTAAGCTTCGTAAGTCTTTTTTCACAATAAAGGCCTCCTCGGCGGTGGTTGATGGTGAAGCTATTGCTGCCCTCGAGCGGTGTTATCAGGCTTCGCCTGCTCCTGATGTTCCATCGCCTTCGCCTTCTGGTTCTCTGGACTTCGGGCCGGTTATGAAGGGTGGGCAGTACGGCGCGCTTGGTGCTGTTACTTTGGAAAAATCGAAGCTTGATTTGACGCAAAAACAAACGAAGTCTAGTCCAGAGGTATTTTTATGCACATGTATTGATAATTGTGGTGGTCGAAAAATGATGTGTATATTTTCATTTTGCTTTGGAGCCAGTGAAATGTGCAATTAAGGGTTCATATTTCTATCGCAGAAATTGATAAAAGGCAGCTAGGTTCTTTATTTTAGTTTGTGCCATTTTTACCTGCTTAATCTGGATAAGGAAACTCTCAAAAGGCAGATTTTACCTTTTGTTTTGGTGTGTCTGTCTGAAGGTACTTGATGCTGTTTTAGAATTAACACCTAGAGAAACTACTTCACAATCTTAATTTGCTAAACAGACGAAGCAGTTCTAAAACTTCTCCAGGGAAGTGCATCTTCCCTTCGATTCTACTGTTTCCACCTCAATCTTTTCTAGCGAGATATTTTGACGTCTGTTTCATTGATATTGTTTGGAACTTTGGTATTTTTCTGAATTTTTTATTTCCGTTTTTCTGGGATGTGAGTTTTGCTTCATGGAAAATAAGGCGGTAGGATCCGAGTTTTGGGCCAGGGATTGGGGCCTTCGAGTTTGAAGTAGGAAAATTGTAATTTTCTTTGTTTCTTCTGTATTTTTCATATTTCGAGCCTATGATAATCCTCTAATACTCTTAATCCACTAATCCATCATATAAAACAAATTCCAACTTGAGGTTATGTGTTGTATTAAATTGAGCATTAGCAATCGATGCATCCTTTTGGAGTATGATATTCAAAACTGCGAATCTTTCGGATTTCAAGTCTTGGGAATAATAATAAGTACCAAATATAATCATGAAAAATTTTCAGCTTTCATTCATTTGCTTCAAATTGGCAGTATGAAGTAACTCCTGGTGGGTATACACTTGGGTCCAAATATGAGAAGTCAATAATACTTTACTATAAATGGAGTATCTATAGGTGGTCTGGAGAATTGATCAGACTAGACTATATGATAACTAAGCACATCCCACATTTCTCAGCCCAACTTATTTCAAATTTATTGCCTTTTCCTTTCAGATAGGGGCTTTAATTTGACAATTCTTTTGATAAGTTATTTTTCTTATGATGTGGCAATATGACAGCTTTCTACTGGGGGAGGAGGTGGTAATATGGGCAAGGGGCTTAGTCATGGTGGCGGTGACGGGGGTGATGATGGTGGAGATGATGATGATTACTTCGATGACTTTGATGAGGGCGATGAGGGAGATGAGGGTGGACTGTTTAGACGGCGTATTGTTCTGCCAGAGGTAACAAACTGATGCAAGAGACATCCACACACTTACATGACAATGCCTATATCTTTGTGTAATTTATTCCAATTCTTTATCTAAAATATTTTTAGATTAGTAATGTTTTATGTTCTTCGCCAGTTGTTTGACCGGAAATTTATTGACGCTGTATTGAACGAGTGGCAAAAGACAATGATGGATTTGCCCGCTGGATTACGTCAAGCTTATGAAATGGTAATGTTTTACCTTTTTCTTGTACGTTCTTCGGTGGAATTACTTGATGACTGGACTCTGATATGCAATTGCCTCCAGGGTTTGGTCAGCTCTGCTCAAATGGTGAGATTTCTGGCAATCCATGCCAGGCCTACAACTGAGAGGTTCATATCCCGGGCACTTCCGCAAGGAATATCTAGGGCTTTTATTGGAAGGTAAGTTTAGACCCTCCATATGCTGACTTGTAGACATTGAGGATCTAAATCTCTTTACCTTCCTTCCTCTCCCTCATTGTAGATCAGTTAGTGTTTGATTTACAACGAATTGGTTTAAGATTAATACGATTAAGTTTGGTTGCTTATGGATGATGTGTATTAGATGCTACTAGTGTAGGAAGGCTGAAGTTTGTGATGACACGAGATACTTTGATATGAATGCACAATTACACGTTGCAAGTTCAGAGCACAATAATTATTTTGATGTTAAGATGTAAATATATTTCTGAAATTAGAATGCTTAAGATGGAGACCCTGCTTGCATGGTTTTCAACTCAGCAGGTGCATATAATTTCCTGAGCCTAGGAGAATGACTTTGAATTATATACCTGAACTGTTATAAACAGTTTACTTAGGGTTATGTTTGTCATTGGGGGTAGCGGTTCTGGATTCATGTTCCAAAATGGTATGGAAGAAAACCTGGGGGCGACAATAGTGACTTTGGCTATGATAACATCCAGTCCACTGGATGAAGAGGCTGATTATATTTACCTGATCGAAGGTTTGGTTATTTCTTCCGTTATCAGAAGCTCTCTATGTAGACATGTTGTAATGAGACTATTCCATGTAGCTCTAAGAAGTTTATTCCTTACAATTTCCTCTTTACTTGAACAAAGAATCGCCAAAAAGAAGGTAATTATCACAAATTGGATTTGTCCTAGTGTGTATGTAATCAGTTGTTTCCATAATGGATCCGATGGTGACCCAAAATTCCGATAATTCATCCTAGTTTGTTGTGGCTAGTATGTAAACAGACGTTCCTTGCGGTTGTTCAACTCTTTTAAATCTGTATGCTGTGAAGAATTGTTGCAATGGATTTTGTTTTTATTTTCTTTCTACAGATTATATAGTAGTTTAGAACTAGATTTTTTGGAGCAGTCTTCTTTCTGAAACATTACCAAATTTTTATCCGAATCTTCTCTGTCTGTACAGGATGATCGCAGATCCTTCCTTTTTATACAGGCTGCTTCTTGAGCAGGCAACTACTATTGGTTGCTCCGTTTGGTGGGAAATCAATAATCGCAAAGAGAGGTCTTTTTTTTATGGGTTTTGTTAGGAAGGAATTAAAACAACAGTGTGTTTACTACAGTGTGTTTACTTGTCTTATTAGCGTGATAAACACGTCGCTTCAATGCAGGATAAAGCAGGAATGGGATCTTGCGCTTATCAACGTGCTTACAGTGACAGCTTGCAATGCCATGGTTGTTTGGTCACTTGCTCCTTGTCGTTCATATGGAAATACCTTCCGTTTTGATTTGCAGAACACACTGCAAAAACTCCCAAATAATATCTTTGAGAAGAGCTATCCACTTAGAGAATTTGACTTCCAGAAGAGACTTCATTCTTTTTTCTACAAAGCTGCAGAGTTGTGTATGGTTGGATTCACTGCCGGAGCTGCACAGGGTGCTGTGTCCAACCTTGTTGCCCATAAAAAGGAGGGAAGGTAAAATTTGTTTGGTAAACGGTACGTGTATTATTCTTGCCAACACATTTTACTATTTAATCTGGCAATTGTTGGTTTTGTAGGTTATCTGTGACCATTCCATCTGTGAGCACCAATGCACTGGGTTATGGAGCTTTCCTTGGCCTATACGCAAATTTACGATATCAAATGCTGTGTGGTTTCGACAGAGCAGTTACCAGCTACTTTGATGTTATTGGAGTAGCTCTGTTCTTTAGCACAGCCCTGAGGTATGTTTTCTCGGTATTTGATCTTTGTAGGTTGCATTTGGGAATTTTTCCGCTCCATGAGATAGCATTTTCAGTTATTTAAACTGTTCACCAGAAGTGATTTTACCCTGTTCTTTTCTCACGGCATGCTTGATTTAAATGGTGAAGACCAAATTTGTTGGCTATGCTTTTGATAATTTCCTGTGGTCGTTTGCTCCACTTCAAGAGAAATTTGAGACCTTGATACTAAACCAGTAATTTAGAGCATACCCGGCTTTCCTATTGCATTTCAATCATGCTTTGGCACTTCACAATGTTGGCTGCAGCTCGTATGGTAGAAAATCTGAGTTTCAAATGCATGCAGGGTACTGAATGTCCAACTAGGAGAGACATCAAGGTTGGCTTGGCTTGGGGTGGAGGTTGATCCATTGGCTCATTCGGACGATCTCTTGAAGAAGGCTTACAGTAGACCAGCTGAAGGAGTCAATCAGCCTTCTTCAAAGTGGTTCATATCCAAGAATGCTATTGTTTCTGGGCTTGGACTTCTTGGACTTAAACAAGGTCAAAGTGACTCTATCATTGATAGTGAAGCGCCTCCCCCCAAGGCTCAGCGAAAGAGAATTGTTCGGAGAAAGGTGGCAACAAGTTGAGGCAGGTTAAGTTTCATTCGATTGAGATCAGCTCTTCAATTTTGTAGTTCGATATAGCTCCTCACAGACATGCCCTCAATAGAAGCCGATCGGGACATGGTATTTGATGATAAACCTTGTGGAAGTCCTGTCACGGGATCAAGGACAGGCGGCGTGTAACTGTATGACTGATGATACTTGGCAATATTCATTTATTAGCGCATTGCTTTCCAAATTTGGTATTTGATGATTGTAACAATAATTTTTTGGAATATCGATTGATCTTTCCTCTTTTTTACCCTTCCTGTAAAACAGTTCCTCTGTCGATTTCTGCTCAATTGTCTTAAATTTGTTCCACTTTGGGACCTTGAAATTTCTATGGTAAATGGCTTTCAATCATTTCCTAGTGTTGAAAGATCTTCTTGCAGAAGTCTCTCTTAGACAAACTGGTAAAATTATAAAAAAGATTATAGCAAGATAAACAGTTTCTTGTTCCTAACCTACTTTATGTGTTGCACTAATAATTTGGTTCTAGAACTGAATCAAAATAAACAAATTGAAAACCAAAGGGTAAAGGAGAAGATTATGCAAAAAGATTTGTATAGATGGAGAATGCTCAGTATGGGTAAGGAATCCCTTGATAATGTGAGAAGAAAGAAAGCATTTCTGGCTGGCCACACTTCCTGTGTATTCACTCCATTCCACACGCATTCTTCTATAGTTCTGTACTCGCTTCCATTATATTTACTCACATGTACTAACAACTATAAACACAATCACTTCCAGTTACTTGGTACCAACAAAAACCAGTACTAAGTAGTCTATTAAGGTTAGCAATGGCCATTTCCAGTACGGTTCTCACACACTGGTTTGTCTTCCTTGTAATAGCATCAGGTAACATTTTATTTCCTCCTCTAATTCGGTAATTTACTCACGTGTTCCATATTTTTTGACTTCAAATTTATTGAGAATAAAATTTAGTTATGAATATGACGGTTGAGAATGAAATGATGAGGTGCCCTCGAAAACTTATTTCTTCTTTTGCATGTTAACAGGGATAAGATTGTCCAAGTGCACAAATTTTACCATCATAAATTACTGCAAAGAGACCATATGGCCGGGAATAACTGCAAGTAACAACTACACTGGTGGAGGCTTTGCTTTGAAACCAACCCAATCTGCCGTCTTTACAGCCCCATCCGGGTGGAACGGTCGGATATGGGCTCGTACAGGTTGCAATTTTGACAAAAATGAAAATGGCACATGCCAAACAGGTGGCTGTGGAAGTAAACTTAAATGTACCGGGCCCGGCCAGCCTCCTGCTTCAATTGCTGAATTTACCCTTGGAGATCCTGATTATTACGACGTTAGCCTTGTTGATGGGTTTAACTTGCCTATAGTGGTAAAGCCTGTTAATGGCAAAGGAAATTGCCAACCGGCCGGCTGTGACAATGATTTACGACCAAATTGCCCACCGGAACTTACTGCCAAGACTAAAGATAAGATCATTGCTTGCCAAAGTGCGTGCAATGTATTCAAAACTGATGAGTATTGCTGCAGGGGTGCATTTTCCACCCCTATAGCATGTGTGCCTACAAATTATTCAAGAATATTCAAAACTGCATGCCCTGCAGCCTATAGCTTTGCTTATGATGACCCTACAAGTATCATCACTTGCAGTGCCACGGATTACACAGTGACATTTTGTTCCTCAAGGTATGGAAACACAATCTTCTTATTGCTAGTTCAGAACAGTACTATATAGTATTAAAGAAGCTAAAAAAGTAAAAATCCTGTCGACTCAATAATATGTACCATACAAGCCTTTAAAGATAAGCACACTTTACAAGCACAATTTGATTTGATAACCTTATATAGAAACCCTCATCTTGGCCGCATGAAATCTAGGATATATCAAATATTTGCTAACCTTTTCTGGGTTGTGACTAGGAATCAAACAGAATGCACATATCATGACAGGCAGCTTACTTGTAATGGATCAAATGGTAGACTTGAGGCACTCTCCAAAATGTGGAAGCTCTGGGTGACGGCATTGCCAGCAGCTATCAGCTTACCAGTCATATTTTGATTTGATTCTGTCAACCGCAAAATTTTCATAATTTCGATATATGTTTTTCACCGTTCTGGCAATTTTGCTTTACTGTTGTTGCCCTCGTGAATGTAAAGAACAATCTAAATCCATTGTTCAAATGCTTTATACATTGATTCTTACACATTTGTTCTTTCAACAACAACGAAGTAAAATCCTGGGAGAGTACATAAAAAGATGCATCAAGAAAATCGCAAAGGGAAAAACAAAACAGAAGAAAAAGAGAGCATCTCTGCAATATCAAACCTATTCGGGTTAATTAACGCTCCGGGTTTTTTTCTGATTTCCCCGTGTGATTCATTTTCTGCTTCTGAATTGCGGCAGGAGATTCTTTTTCTTCAAATGGCAATACAACAACAGGAGCCGCTGGCACGGTATCCCAGCGCTCCTTAAGAAAGCTCGTGAACTTTAAAACCATTTGCTTTCTAAACTCAAGCTCCGTTGTGAAGAGATCAAAAATGAGAAATGCTAGAATGTATTTGAATGGAACAATAAGTAGAATGGTCGAACCCAACAGTAGCACCAAAGCAACCTCTGTTGTTATCTGAAAAGATTTAAGCGGAGAATTTCAATTGGATTTATAAGCAAAAAAAGATGGGTGCGCATGCACACGCACAGCGATCCACTTTAGCCGACATTATGATGAATGATATAATGCAAATCCAATCATACATTTTATCTTCTTAACCTTCCTTTACACAAAATGTCTTAATCTTTCAATCTACTAAGTCAAACTCAGATTTCACCATGTATTGTCTTAGCTCTTTGGTTCAAGTTTCTATGACTGCCGTAATTAAGTTTTCAGAACCAACTCCATTCCACCATTATAATAGTATTTTGAAAG
Source organism: Fraxinus anomala (assembly GCA_903798345.1). Lineage (NCBI taxonomy): Eukaryota > Viridiplantae > Streptophyta > Magnoliopsida > Lamiales > Oleaceae > Fraxinus > Fraxinus anomala. The sequence continues at coordinate 10,172 of CAIGRN010072444.1, forward strand.
ACAAAGCAAAACCAGAAGCTGAGAAGATACCACTATAGCATCACTTAGCGTTCCTTTGGATCATGGAATAGGAAAGGAAAGCAAAACACAAGTGAAAAGTCGAAAATGAACACAACCTGAAGTTTATGTCCTGCTTGGGCGCCTAGGAGAAACAGTTAAAAGCATTTTAACCTCATAATACTATGTGCACATGTGAAAAAGGAGCAGGTTGATGGGTGGGGGCGGGGCCCCGGTGGGGGGAGCGGACATAGAGGTGTGGATTTAGGGGTGTAAAATGGCTAAGGCGCTGTTTTAGGGCACCTCATGACAGGTCAACCTCACAAGCTGGGCCTTGCACAGATCGAGATCCAGTCTGTAATGCCTTTAATTAAAAGAACAACATTTTTGCAACATATTAGCTCATGATCCACTTCAGAATCAGTAATTAACTTAGACAAATCCCGTCCTCCTAGCCTAAATTCACAGTCCCTCTTTTTTGAAGCATAGACGAGAACTCACAATGATTTTATTAGGGATTTTTTATGCCAAAATAATATTACATTCTTGCTATCTTATGCTTTTACCCTTTCAAATAGCATTTTTTAATGGTATAATTTATTAGTTATCACCCTTCCCTGAGGCCCCTGACCATGAACAAAGAGCAAGAGAGAAGTGCAAAAGGAAAGATATTTCTCCACTTCATACTAGAAAATGCGGAAGGTTGTAACTCCCATGCAGTCTCACATTAGACCCATAGACAACATACCTGAGGTTGCCCCGCAAGAATGATAGATCGTATCTTAAGGAGTACAACATTCACATTCTGGATATATTTCTCCATTTCACGTATGGCTTCTTTCACAGCAATAATTTTTTGAATTGTATTTGAGGGAGGCTGATCACGAATAGTAACTTTTCCAAAAAATCTTCCAAGACGACCTTGCTCCTTGAGGCCCTTCAATAACAACATGCCAGCAGCCAAGACCATCAAGCTCACTGGGAACACATAAGACAGCAGGTTCCTGACAAGAATAGATACCGGACCTCATTAGGCTCAATCCTGAAAAACTTGTAAATCTTAATGACTACACTTGACAAGTACAGTAGACCTCATGCCAGAACCAACTTCCCAGGAGTTGCCAAAGTTGAATTCTATCCAGTTCAATAAAGGTGCTATCTTAATTTGAATATGAAAGATATTTGGCATTAGCACATCCTTTCAATATCATGCAAAGTAGTTATATTAGTGAAAATGAGTAATAGAAAAGAGCTCCAGTTTTAGAAATAGACTTCTTGTTACTTGTAAGAGTAATTTTAGTTGGCGGTGCATAAAGTTAATCGTGGAAAATTTTGCAAGGTTAATGAGGGGGAAGCAAGGCTTGCGGAATGCAAGGTTTAAGTTCCAAATTAGAAGTGAGAAATCCACGTTTGGAAGATCACTTAACTGCATGAACTGTTGATGTATTTGAATTCTAGGTTACCAGCTAACAAGTATCTGAATATCGTCCATGATCGTTTTAATTTTTTAACTAAATAGAAGATATGAAATACATAAACAAATGGCAGCTGGGCAAGAGGATTGATTTGAAATTACTCCAGGCTTAGAGAGATGTAGTGAAAGGTCGAATCNAAGTTCCAAATTAGAAGTGAGAAATCCACGTTTGGAAGATCACTTAACTGCATGAACTGTTGATGTATTTGAATTCTAGGTTACCAGCTAACAAGTATCTGAATATCGTCCATGATCGTTTTAATTTTTTAACTAAATAGAAGATATGAAATACATAAACAAATGGCAGCTGGGCAAGATGATTGATTTGAAATTACTCCAGGCTTAGAGAGATGTAGTGAAAGGTCGAATCACAAAATCCTCTGGTTGCTTACCAGTTTCTGTAAGGGGAATAAATTGGCAATTCAGATCATATATGCAGCTATATAAATACCAGAAATATTTTGTACTTTAAGTGATCGAGTTTTCATGACCATACCAAAAGGTAAGCTTTTCAATGGCCTTATAAAAGACATGAACTTCTCGACTATAGGCACCAATAGATTACCTGAAGATGAGTGTATTTACAAGTGCTAGAAAAGATGCTGTCACAAGGGGATCGTCCCAGTGCCTTAGTCTTTCAAAATTTCTAACGGTGATAGTCATAGGGAGCACAAGTTCCTGACAAGTAAAAAGGAATGCAAGTATTAGCAGAGCAAATATAGGTTTTATAGCGACCAGGAGCAAAAATAACAAAATCTAGGCAACATGGAGTGCATAAGCATCCATTTCAATTTACCCATCAGAATGTTCCTCAATATATAAAACCACACAATTATGTCCTTGAAAAAGTTGCTAACTTTTCTCTTTTGTTGTTTCCAGGTGCCTCCATTAAGAGGTAAAAATACATATACAAAACAACTAGGATCACAATTGACATCAAACTCCATCCAAGTCTATAAAATATCTTAAACTTTTTTCTCAATCAATAAACAAAATATATACTAATATATTAAAGAGTCTGTGCTAAAAAAACTAGTTTGACTTCAAAAAGTTCAAGGGGGTCTCAATGTGGATAAAGTAATTTTGATACGATACGCATTTAAAAAGCGTGTGAAACTGAAGTAAACTAAAAAAGAATGGCTTATGGTGGGATAATTGTAGAGGTAAATTCTACAAAAGGAATTTAAGAAAAGAATTAGATAAATTTGAACAAATACTACAAAAGGAATTTAAGAAAAGAATTACATAAATCCCAACCTTGAAAAGGTCAATGTTACTGGGAATTCCTTCAATCATTGCAGCATCAATTGTGGCTTGTGTCTTCTCAGCTGCCCTGTATTTATCTCTACATATCATTGCTGCCCTTTCTACCAAATTCATTTCAGCAACAACGAGCTTTTTACTCAGCACGACCCCCTGTTTCACCGACGTGTTCTTCCAGAAACCAAGTGAAGCATTAGAAGTCCATGATGCGGACCTCATCCATTTTCGCAAGTAGACACTACCATCTATATCAAACACGTGATTAATACTTTCATATGCCTCACCAGTGAGCCGCAGTCGTTGACCTAGTTCATCATTATCCTTCATTGTTTTCTTAATCATAGGTCCACCCCAACAATTAACAGCAAGAGCTTGGAGAACAACACCACCGAATGGTGCATTTTGTAAATATGAAAACTGAACCAGTTTAGTAGGCTCATCTAAGGTCCTACGCATAAATTGGAGAGCCTGAAGTCTTGCAATAGTATTTATGGCATAAATAACTGCCCTTTCTTTCCCCTTGTGAGCACCATATACATCATAAACTGATTGATCACCATCCTTGGGTCCAAATTCACTTATGAATTTGTATAAAGCAATTATTTCATTAAGAAATGCATACCACACATCCCTTCTCATTTCACCTCCCAAATCAACGAATTCAAGTACCCATGGTTCAGACCTGATAATATGAAAACCCAGGAAAAAAAATAAAAATTGTTACACTAAATCTATTATTTAATGGGTAGTCAATAGGGGAACTAAAATAAAATTATCTTGCTTAAATTCGGTTTTGCAACGATATGTTGTTTCGATAAAGCGAGAAATGACAATAATACTCAAAACAATTCATCACTAAGCCAAGTTCTTAAACCATTTCAAGTAAAACAAAAGGGCTCAAACAATCTCAACAATTTTAATTCTATTGTGTCTGTGCCTGTGCCTGTGCCTGTGCCTGTGTCTGTGTTTCTGTTTGGAGAGGGAGAGGGTGATGGGGTTGGGAGGCCAATGAGGTCCACATATCAACGATGCAGGCAGTAATTTCTTGCATCCTCAGTTGATTTTTGTCGGGATGGCTATGATGGCAACAAGTATGCAAATCAAGTGAAGAAAAGAGAACAGAATAAAAACAAGCAGAAAAGTGAACTTTAAGCAATTAGTTACCCCAAATAAGTCTTCCAATCTAGATTAAACGAGAGCTGGGTGCTTTATTCTTTTAAATTAAGGGATCAGTCTGATGGCTAATATAGGACTTTGATAATGAACTTCGGTGCAGAGAAAGAAAATATGACCATTGCTTTTTTTTTATTTCCCAATCCACCTGTTTTATGGATAAATAAAGACAGCTATTACAGGATTTAATAAATTTACAACAGATGGGTAGGAGAAGCGTACTCACTCTGGACTGGAGGTAACAGATAAAGCAGAATCAAAAAGATTTGATCCCAAAGGTCCAACCCTTGTTTTCTCTATTCTCGAACCATTTCCCGTAAGATCCAGCCTAACAGCACCTCTCTGTCTCATCAGGCCAACTGCTGGCAACAATGTGTGCTAATATTCCAAAAGGATAAAACATTTCAACGAATTAAAAGTTTGATTTTATGAGTGCATTCTTTTACACAGAATATAACCTTTTCCTTTCATTCAAAGTGAGTTGATTTACAACTTCTACTTAATTTTGGATAAACTGAATATACATTGTTGAAAAGCGTGTAAAAATAGAGTATACGGTGTTCCGCGTTCTTGAGTATGAACAACTTTTTACATCAAATTAGTTTGTAAAACCACTCAAAGACTAGGAAAAGCACTTGGTTTAAAACTTAAATTATATGGGCATCATTTAGCCCAAGTGTGCCAGAAATAACAAATGCTACCATATATATCCGTCTCAGTCCATCATGGGACTTGTATAGCATTTTGGCGCTGCCTCTCTTTTTTTTTTTTTCCCCTCTTGGTTTCTTTGTCATCCCAGGTGTAGTTAGACCTAAGTTTTATTTTTTGTTTCTTCTAAGGTACAACTTCTAACCAATGTTATTGATGAATGACATAATATTTTAAGTACAATAAAATTGAACTCATTTAGTGCACTCCTAAGCCACAGTGACGACTTTCTCTAGCAATGAAGGCATTTGACTGCTTCATAACAATACCTCAAAATAGAGTGCCCTGTCAGTCAAAGTGAGTTTTCCTGGCCATGCCATGTTGTTTTCCCATTTTATAACAGGCTGCTTTCTGCTAGAACCAAGGCAGAGGATTCTCTCCTTAGAAAGATGGGAAAACTCTTGAAACTGGTATGATTTCCGTCCTTCATGCACCCTACACCAATACGATGACAAAAAAGACTGAGAAAGTCCACACTGGGAAGATGTTTAGCATTAAGAGATTTGTCCACAAATATCAAATTATGGAAAATGTGAAATGAAGGATCTACGTAGTACACTAGAAGATTAAATTAATTCAGCCTTCAGAGAAGAACATACCAGTAGAACTCAATATTCATCAATAAGTGGAAGGTAAGAAGAGCACCAAAAAGTATGTCTATATGTTGCATATGAATGGTTAAACACATTAAGCAATGCATCATAATCTACAGGAAAGTCGTTTACACATGTCTCAAGATTTGTACTTTCTCCAATTTTTTATTTTTTGTTTGACTTGGAACTGATAAAGACCCGGGTGTGACCATTTCTTCAACCCTGGTGTTTTGAGTTGTCTTTAATAAATATGAGATCCAGTTATCTTCATATACTAATATGGTACAGGAGAAAGTATTTTTGTGTTATCTTATTCTAATGAATTTAATATTTATGGTGAAGGCTGATAAGCATTGGAATAATTATTTGTCATAAGATTTTTGCATAAAAATTCGAAAGCATACATGCTTTGTGATCTTTTTATGCTTCGACTACATAAATCGCTTTTAGATGATGTCAAGACTAACACAGCGATTTTTTGTAATATGAACAAGTTTGGAGATTTCTAGAAACAGTATAGTACAATAATCAGCTGAACAGTTGACATTGCAACATATATTACTTTAAATTTCACTGGAGGAACCCAACTGGCTATATCAAAACCTACTTGGAATAAGTTAATAAAAAGTTTATGTTGCATGAACTTGACCACAAGTATCTGGGATTTGTCTGATCTAAATGAAAATTATCCAAATATCCAAGTACATTTGAATGGTTCGACAATGGTCGGCATGGATTTTTTATGTAAGAATTTCTGTCCACAGTAGCATAGCAAAAAGGAACATGAAATGTCTTGTGCCAATTGGCAGACCCAGCGGAATTAATCTCTTTATTAAATATTAGTTGTAAGGACACAAACAAAAAGGTCCATTCGATCTATAATAACCATTTCCTTAACACAATTTCTTCTCCCAACTTCTTATATATTCTCTATAGGACTCGTTGTTTTTATCAGGTGGTGAGGGCTTGAAATCAAACCCTGATGGGGAGTTAAGGGGAAACTGACCGATGGGGCTCCCAACTGTATCATTTTCACAATTTCTTTGCTATTTCAGAATCAGTCACCAATACTTAAGCACTCAAAGATGGAAAAATTCTGCAAGTTGGTTGAGGTGCTATAACATCAAAGATCATAGGAGCATTACAGATAAAAAAAATTACAATAACATAGAATAGCCAAAGACGTCTTAATCAAAGTTGAAAAGAAACAGTTCTCACTTGAGAAGTTCGTCAATATATGTTGACCATATGCTAAATGAAATGCCCCAGTCATCACCAGCAAGAGCTTTGAAAAGGTTATGTGCAGTTGACCAATCGGCCACACCAGAAACAGCAGGAGCAATTCGAACAAAAGCCTCTTCTCCTACTAGACTCCTCTTCAAGTTCAACAAATATGAATTATTAGTTCTGACATTCAACACTTTTTGTCAAACTAAAGGTAAAAGGAAACCGTAAATGTAATATTTATAATTTATACTCCTCTTAAAGTTTCTTGTAGAAAATGTTTGTCATCAAAGCAAGTTAATCTTCATTAGTTTTAAACAATAACTCAAATTTCATTCAATTTATATGTTGATGTACTCGATTGCCTCTGATAAAATGTAATAAATTAGAATGGCGAGTTACAAGCAATTAAATAAAGAAAGCAACAGCTGCATACTAATGAGGAGAACAACTAACACAAAGAAAATTAGTATTAGAAGAAAAAACCTGGAAAGTATTTCTCCCCAACACTTCAGCTCGGTAATCCTTCTGGCTGCTGTAGGGATGCTCCCAGGCAAGCATAGTAACAAAAATAAGTCTCTGAAATGCTGGTTCCTATATTGCAGGTCAAACTACTAATGAATTATTAAGTTCCAAAAGTTGAATCCTATCCTAGTCCACATAAAGACAAAAAAAAAATTCTGAGTGCGCGTATACAAACACGCAAGTGTCTGTGTTGCATATGCATCCTTGTGGCTGGATCTGTAGAGCGCAATATACTGTACATTTTCCCCTCGACTGAAGTTCTCACTTTTAGTAGGGGTACTTTGAGAAATTCACATGTATTAAGTCGTCCACATATAGTGTAATAGGGGTCCTTGTGGCTGGATCTGTAAAGTGCAATATACTGTAAATTTTCCACTCGACTTAAGTTCTCACGTGTATTTGGGGTACTTTGAGAAATTCACATGTATTAGGTCGTCTAACATTTCCTCCTGCATTTTTTTGCTTTTATTTTCTATTTCGTGTTATTATTGCTCTCCATCGTACGGATTAATCTTTTAATCCATATCACCTGTAACTTGATCAGCGTCTTCTAAAACTCAAAAGAATACATATTATTTTTGCATTGATCAATTACTAAAAAGAATCGTTCTTCCATAATTCATATGTTTGGATATTCTACTCATCTATGCATCTTGATTGTCAGCAATAAGAAAATATTAATTATGAAAATGGAAAAGGTGCCTAAATTTGAATTTGGCCCATGAACGAACCTTGAGGCCAGGATGAACTTCAGCATTATTCCTTGACAAAAACCTGAAGAAGCAGTACTCCACTAAATTACGGGGATTATTATAAATAGATTCAGGAACAAGCGCTCTAAATATCTTCTGCATTTTGCCCCCTGTCAAACCATTCATCCTGCATGTCTTAGTTAACGAAGAAGTCAAAAATTAATTCCACACTAGTCAATAAGATAGATTTCATTGACTCCGAACCTGATAAAAATAAAATCACAAGGTGAGAGTGATGAATTCATATTGTACACATTCAATAGTTAGGTGAGACTAACTTCCTACCAATTACGGTTTCCCACTGGGAATACATGTATCTATGTCAAGCCTGGTAATCATAGGCAATAGTTAGAATAAACCTAAAAAAATTGATCTCTACAAGTAATAGTAGTGAATTGATTCGGCTATTACACTTTCTCTCTCCTTGACCCAAGCAAGAATAATCAAAATCCATTGCAATTATATTTGATTCTTAACGTATACACGAGTTCTATTAATCGAATAAAATACGTAAGCAACTCTGTGAGAGAGAGAGAGAGAGAGAGAGAGAGAGAGAGAGAGAGATTAGCAGTTATATATCAAGGACACCTTCCAGTTTAGTAAAATCAATGCATATTCCCAAATAAAGTTGAAATAAGAAAACTGCAACTTTACCGGCTGAATTGCTCAATAGAAACAATGGCAGCTTCAGAAAGGTCTCCACCAGGGGTTTTGCTATCAACAGTATGTTCTGTGATGAAGATGTCCTCCATATCTTCACTATCTTTTGGAAGATTTGGCTTTCTATCATGAACAGTATTAACAAATGGGGAAGTTACTTCATTCAAAAAGTTTTGGGTCTTCGAGAGCCATCGGTTTACTGATTCTTGCACCGTATCTGAGGAAATAAATTCTGCATCATATTAATCTATAACGTATACTCACCCTTTGGTGTTATCTACTGAATAACAACTAGATTTAGAATGTAATATCATCAAATTACAATTAAACAGTAATGCTTATACAATTCGTCGACGAGATTGAGAAAAGTAAGGCTCGGCAACATGTCAAACCATGCTGTTGCTAAGATCATTAAAATAAAATCAGTAAAACCTAAAACCCACAGTTAGCAAACGTCAAGAATATGTACACCGCTGAATCGAAACAGACAATAATGAGGTACAAAAATGTAGTCTTTTTGCACTTACTGGCATCAATATCATTGAATTTCCGTTTAGTGTCGCGCAGAGACCGACTCACCAGCTTGAACCCAAACTTGTCATCCGTCGAAGACGAGGAGGAAGAAGAAGAAGGATCAGAATCGAAAGAATTTGAAGGAGTCTTGCCACTGCAAAAAAATCTGAAAAGGAGCTTCTGTTGATGCTGTGGGAGTGTATAAAAATGTGATGACTGTCCAAATTGGGCTGTTTTTACTGGGAATCTTGAATGCATCTTCCTGTAATCGCCACTGTAATTTGCAACAGTTTCGTTTTCTGGTTTTCAGAATCCAAGATTCAAATTCATGATTTCAAGATTAAAGAGACCAAAAACGAAATTAAAACTAAAAATTATAATCAAAATATATAAGCAGAAGAACATTCAAGACTCGAAAGGAGTTCGTTTCAGGGTAGAAGACAAAGGGAGATTTCGAGAAGTGCTTGCTGAGCTGCGCGGATTTAGACACACGTCTCTAACTCGGATACTCATAGTTGTACGGTTGGAAATTTTTTTTTCAAAGATTAATTAATTAATTTCCAGATTTTATTTTTTATTTTTATTTTTATGTAATTCGATTTGCTAATGGATATTCTTCCTATCAGCGTCAACAGTGACGCAACATTGATTTGTTTAAACAAAACATTATGGATAATTAGTTGAGATATCCAATTTTGGTACAACTTCTTTAATTTTTTTAAAATTATATATCCTTTATTGAAAGTAATTTTATACGTGAACTCGTAAATTTTTTCTACTTTTTAATCGTACATTCTTCAAAATATTATTTTTTTAAAAAAAAATTCAAATAATCTATATCAAATAGGTCGTACATAAACTTCACTCGTGAAAAGATAAAAATAGCTTACAAGAGAATATTTATAAACTCACAAATATAATCCATAAGAAACATAACATCCAAAATCAGTGTCATGGTGTTAATAATGTGAAAATATCAATTGGTGGTAACTCCATCCAATTTTGTTGGTTGAACAGACGGAAATTAATGACATGATAGTTTATAAATGATGACTATCGTATATTTTACTAAAATTATACTTATTTTACGTTAACGACTAAAGATTACATGTGATAATAATCGCATTTATTAATTGTCTCGTCATTCATTTTTGTAAGCGAAATTGAACGAAGTTATTTTAGCCTTTATTTGGTGTAGATTAAAATTTATTTAAAATTTCAAGTCAAATTCAACATTTTATTTTAATCACATATTTCATTGAACTCACAACTTTTCAGACATACGTATCATCAACTTTTATAAAAATTTAATTTTAATCTATAGCAAATAAGGGTTTAATTGAAATCAAATTAAAATATAGTTATCAGATTGAAATTATAATATAAAGTGTAGTTACTCAGGGTTTGTTTGAGCCATATTATTTTGGAAAAATATATTTGAGACACTAGATTGATAGAGAATGTGCAGTTGATAAAAAAAGAAAAGTTATTGATGTGATGGAAAATATTATTTTATTGAAGAATGTATAGTTGAAAATGAGTAGAAGAATGATAATAAAAATTTTAACGTGGCTCAATCTAAATAAAATTATGCTCAAATAACACCGATTAGAGATCTCCGATGTAAGTAGACATAGTATAATTAAATAAATAGTGCAAATTAAGGATTACCAAAACTCTTTCGAGATAACAACAATCGAAGTGTAATCCATGCTCGAATAACATACGATTAAAGATCTCCAAAATACGTAGCCATAATTTATCTAATAAATAGTGCAGATTGTCAAATCTTCTTCAGGATAACAACAATCTAAGTGCAGATTTAAAGATCACTAAAATTTAAGTTAAATATTGTCACAATCTAAATAAATCTCTAAAATCTTTCAAATAGATTACGAATATAACAACATTCAACTAAAAAACTATTTAAAGACATCAATTTTTCAGTCCATTACATACTAAACATTTCATAAATCCTAAACAAGAAAACGAAAGACCATTTTCCTTTTAGTTTTAGCTAAATTAATCCTTCGAAAATGTCTGAAGAGAAAAGTATTGCAATTTTTGTAACAATAACAGTGTTGGGAATGTTTGTCCTGAGCAACCGGGCAAGCGCAGCAGTCTATACTGTTGGGGATGCTGCAGGTTGGAACTTCCGTGTAGCTGGCTGGGAAAATGGCAAGAATTTCAGGGCAGGCGATGTACTCGGTATGAACTTATTTTGATATGAATCTCTAGCACTATTTTTTTTTCCTTACTGTTTTGAGAAGAAACGAAAACATTTCTTATTGGATGATCACGATACTTTTTCGAGAAATCGGAATGTTCGTTTGTGTCATTTGCGTGAAATGAAAACTACGATCGCAATGGCTGAATAGTGTGAAACCATTTCATAGAACACGACTTGTGCTTGTATTGGTAACACTGCACTGTCGAAAGTCCAAGTTAATTAAGAAAAAGTTTGTCCTGTTCCTACATAGTTGTTGGTTAGTTCAAAATTTAATGCCCATTTTGAATGCTTCAACACTCCCAACTGCAGAAATTTTAACCTTTTCATTGCCTTCTACTCTGCCCAACATCATAATTTCTGTTGTTCATAATAAATTCTCCACTTTCCTTAGTTGCATAGATCCCATTTTCATCAACACACAGAGTGAGAAAAAAAGATGGCGGAGGGAAGAGGCAGTGAATTTGTTGCCGCCGCACTGGTGGCGCTTTTCATAAATGGGTCGAACCCAAAATATTTGGTTGATTTTTGAATTGAATTTTGACTTGTTTGCAGTGTTCAACTATATATCGGCAGCTCACAATGTCGTGTCGGTAGACAGGAGAGCATACAACGGTTGCACCACTCCTAACGGCGCTAAAGTGTATCAGACTGGAAGAGATCGGATTACGCTTGTCAAGGGACAAAATTGCTTCATTTGCAATTTTCCTGGGCATTGCGAGTCTGGAATGAAGATAGCCATCAATGCTATGTGAAATGGCTTAGACGTTATTAGAGCATGTACTGCTTTTAAAATAAAATATGAATAAATTTTGTAAATTTTAACTTTTAAGTGAAGTTTTTCGATATCAAAGCTGTCAAAAGTTAAAAATCGAAATCGTCAAAGAAGATGAAACAATCATGCTAGCAAAAGGTGTATTGAAGATAAAAATATGAAATAATTAAAATTTAACGAGACATTGAGATGACGTGTTGTCTCACATGAGGAAGTTATCGATCAGTAGTGAGAAAGCAATTTTATCGTCCAATAGAAGAATTCATGTTCTTTAACAAGTAAAGGGGTCGGGAATATGTTTATAAGGAGGAAGGAACAGAAGATAAAGGCAAGTATAAATACGCAAAAATAAATAAATAAAATTCTCTCACTTCTATCATATTTGTAGTTTATTAAGTTTTAAGCTTTAGCGTCTAAGGGTTTATGCCAATAATTCTTCTAACGTGTCAGCTGTATTGTGAATGTACAAATTAATTCAATTCGAGAAGTATCAATCGGAGACAATGTTAGATATTTATAAAATAAATATAATATGTAAAAGAAATAATTAATTCGGATAAAGTGTTCAATTAATGAAAAATGTGGAATTTGTGTGGGAGGTCGGGAGTTCGAATCACACCTCACTCATTATATTGAAAGGTCTTTAATCATTTTCGTAATTATTTCATAGGTCAACTAGTCAGTAATATGACCGTTTTTAACTGTTCATTATTAACAACTCATTACCACTG
>CAIGRN010072474.1:0-13579 GCA_903798345.1 Fraxinus anomala
TTACCAATTAAACCAAAAAGGAGCGAATATTAAGAATCAAACGGAGATAATTATTCAAGGTTTAAAGCTTATTAACCTATGACGAGGATTGCCATCGACAATTCCAAAATAGACAAGGACAAACATGGATAAAAGTTAGAACAAGAGTTGATTGATCGATCAATCAGGGGCACTTGCGCTAGCCACCATGAGTAGTCATGTTGTAGTAACAGGGGCAAGCTTCTTGGTTACCGGAAGTGCAGGGAGGCACACAGTTGCAACGAGCACAGCAAGTCCCGCACGCCCTCTTGCACATGTTTTGCCTGGAAGCCAGCGTACACCTTGTTGCGCATACTTCTCCACACGCTACAACACAATTAATCAAATTTATGATGAAAAAATTCATCATCTACTCTATATAAAACACGTTAAAGATTGATTTTTGTGTACAAGTTACTTATTTTCTGGACGAATGAACTCCCTGCACCATTGTCATTCATCTGTATAACAAATACCACTATATATAAAACAAGAAGGGGAATCAGAAACAAAACTAGCAAAGGTTTAGAGAGGGCCATGGCCAAAACACTTTCAGAATGGTAGAGGAAGAATAAGGAGGATGCCCAATAAAGAAAATCTTAAGCCTCTATCTTCTAATTCACATAACAAGCATTTTTCTCTCTCGAGTGATTTAGCCGGTGTTTGAGCTCATTTCTTAAAACACATTTTTAATTTCACATTTCATGGGATTCATAACTTTTATCAACTTTTCAACCACATATTTCATCAATCTCTTCAAAAATTTACTAGAAATCGGATTATTATCAAAATCAAATTGGGGGGCGTGGTGTGTTATGCGTCAATTTTTTTATGGATAGAAGGTCTGATTTTATGTCCCCTCCGTGTTTCTACTTTTTTACGAGGCATGCAGGGTTATGAACTAATGCAAACGTTCTACCAGAAAAGGGAAATTTGTAATGGGTGTTTAGAGCAAGTTGAAATGAAAGGTTGACACTTGACAGCACTCAAAGAATAAAATTGAACTTGTTTGATGATATCTTAAGACTTAGCCAACCATGAGACAACTAATTAGTAATAACAGACCGTCCATGTTTATTTGTCATTTAGAACAAAATGAAGGGGATAAAAACATGAAACGAGAATTAAATATTATTTTTCCTTTTTAATTTTTTGGGAGTTTAATCTTTTAAATGTAAAGGGCGAATGGGCAAGTTATTCCACTTGACTATTTGGATCAAGTTAATGCAAATCGGTGAGAAGTCAACTTGATTATTTAATGATTCCAAAAGAGATGTTCTTTACAAATCGACCTCACGTACTTCGACTTTACTTAAGACTGCAAACCTTAGCGAACGAATAAGCTAATGGACATATCAAAGACTAAAGCAGAAATCATGGTGATCCGTTTGGCTTCAATCGCGTGCTCAATGGGAAAGTTGCATACTCAAAACTTAATCAGCCTACGTGGATCTTGTATTGTCGTGTGTTTATCATATTGACACAATGATGTAATATTTTTCCAGAAACAAAAAAAAGGGGTGGTTGGCGTATAGAGGGCCTGAGTGCCATTAGCCCAATTAATTGTTGTGAGTTAAGAAAAAACTTTTTTTCTATTGGTTTATATATATATATCAGTTCAATATAAAAAAATTATCTATCTTGTCCATTCATTGAAATGTATAGTCGGATATATGAAGCACGTTCGGTAAGATGAATTGAATAAGATTAAACACGATTAATAATGTAAACTACGTGAGAAAATTAACAGGGAAAATGAAAAAAATAAACCACGTTAATTTTATATCTTCATATATAAATAAAAGCAAGCAGAAATATAATATTCATTTGTAGTAATTTTACACAATCATACAATACTTTATTTATGGCTGACATTAATTACTTTAATAGATGTTCAGGGAATATATGGAAAACATAACGTTTGGATTTTCAGACATGAAGTGCCAACTGATGGAGCTTTAAGGACACTTCTTCCTGCCGCCCTGTGTAGTCATGTTGGCATATCAAGGGCACATCTCCTGGTTACCGGCGGTGCCTGGTGGCACACAATTACACGGCTTGCAGCAAGTTACACCTCCTACCACATTCCTTCCCACAATCTGCACACACATATATAACCAACAAAGATATATGTTGACAAAAATAAAATGTACATGATGACAACATTATTATAGGTGAAAAATAGTATGAAAGAATGAGGAAATTAAATTCATGTTTGGTGTAGATTAAAATAAGATATATAGTAAATTTTGAAAAAAACAATGATGAAATATGTGGTCGAAAAATTGTGAATTCGTCATGATTTCAAATTTTAATTTGAATCCAAACCAAATAGGGGCTAAGAATGATCACTCCTGAAGCGCTATGAGGTGCT
Organism: Fraxinus anomala; assembly: GCA_903798345.1. Classification (NCBI taxonomy): domain Eukaryota; kingdom Viridiplantae; phylum Streptophyta; class Magnoliopsida; order Lamiales; family Oleaceae; genus Fraxinus; species Fraxinus anomala. The sequence continues at coordinate 2,393 of CAIGRN010072474.1, forward strand.
ATAGACACGGCTGTTTGTACACGTATTAGATCAAAGATCGTAGTTGCAAGTGACCATTTGTAGGAAAAAAATAAGAGTGAAGTTAATAGATGTTAACCTATTTTTTGAGGAGGAGACCGTCCATTCGCATGGATGTTGACCTAACCAAAAAAAATACTAAAAAGGTGAGAAAGAACAATTATGAATAAATCTACTCTTACCGGGTAAGAGTAGCTTACCTCAACAATTATTCAATCAAGTATGGAGTAATGCTATTTGTACAACAAAATGTTAACACACAGGTTGACATACACTAACAATGGGGGGGTCCACTTTTTTTTTGAATTTTTTAAACATACGGATCCCGCACACATGTGAGATGTTGTCAACCTCTTATATACAAATATAATTTCTCATCAAGTATTGCATGATGCTGAAAACTTGATTGCTTACTGGCAACGTCAATGTTAAGCGTGTGATGAAATGAGAACAAAACCACTGTATTTATTGTTTAAAAGATTTTGTGAACTTCTCTTTCCTATTTCTCCTTTGTATGTGTGTAGAGGGCTTGGGGGTAGGTTTAGAGTTATTCGCCTTCCAAGGATCATAAAGGTGTTGCGCTGTCAAAACCTGTATGGTTATGTTTTTCTTTATTTTTTGTCAACTGTGAATGAAAAAAAAAAAAAAAGTCATATGTCCCTTGTAAAGAGCCTAACAGTTTTCCCTATATATGTAGCATTACTCGTAGGGGTAGGATGCATAGTCTAAGTACCCTAGGCAGTAGACCCTAAAAAAAGGACTACTTGAAGCATCTTCGTATTTGTAAAGTTTTCATTTATCTTCCTAAATTTCAACAATAGATTAATAAGTCCAGTAGCTGGATGGACAATTTGACATCATAATTGAGCCAAATGCATTTAATAGGGAAGCTCTAAATCAAAGATCAAATGAAATAACATTCTTCTTTGTAAAGTAAGATAAATATTAATATAGGAAAGAGTGAACAAAAAGTTGAGAATACTTAAGCTTCAAGCTTTATGAACTTAAGAGAGGCATAGGCATAAAAAAACGTTACTTATTTTTATTAGGGAAATTAGAACATAATATTCTTACCTTTCACTATTATTATGAAAAACATCATTACCTTTCATTTTTTGACATTTTCACCCTTATTTCCACATTTCATTGTGTAAAAGGTCATTTTCATCCATTTTCTCAATTAAAAATGAAAAAAATGATGAATATACCCTTCTATTTAAATAAAACAAAAGGAAAAAACTAATTGCAATCATAGTCTCATATTTTTAAAAAAGTGCAAACGAGTATCAAAAATAAATTATTAAAGAAAAATTAGCATATAATGTTTATATCTTTCACTATTATTGTAAAAAACATCTCTATCTTTTTATTTTTATTTTTTTTATATTTTCACCATTAATTACACATTTAATTGCACAAACAATAAGTTATATCCATTTTCAGTCAATTTCTCAATAAAAAGTATGAAATGACGAATATACTATCTCATTTAAATAAAAAAATAAAGAACTAATTGTAATTATAGTCTTTTTTTTTTTTTTTTAAAGTGCAAACAAGTTCCAAATAAATTATTAAAAAATTACAAATTAATTTTTTTATATAAAAAAGTGTAAACGAGTCCCAGATAAATTATAAAAAATTAAAAAGTGTAAACGAGTCCCAAATGTATTATTAAGAAATTAGAAATTAATTTTTTTTAAAATGCAAACGAAACCCAAATAAATTATTAAAAATTTGAAATAAAATAAAATTTAAAAAGTGCAAACAAGTCCCAAATATATTATTATAAATTAAAAATTAAAAAAATAATTTTCTTTAATTTTATTTTTGTATATAAATAGCAGGATATATTCGTCATTTCACAATTTTTTATTGAGAAATTGGATGAAAATTGATAGAAATGATAATTTTGACAATTAGAGGTGTAATTAAATGGTGAAAATGCCATAAAAATGAAATGTATGGATATTTTTCAAAATAATAATTAAAGTTTATATGTTAATTAACCTTTCAAAAATTTATTCGGGATTCGTTTGCACTTTTTAAAAAAAAATTGGGACTATGGTTGTAATTATTATTTTTCTTTAGATTTAATTAAACAGAAGGATATATTCGTTATTTTACAACTTTTAATTGAGAAAATGTATGAAAATGACCTGTTGCGTAATAAAATGTGGAAATAATGGTAAAAATATTAAAAAATAAAAGATAAAGACGCTTTCCACATTAATAATAAAAATTAAGGACGTTATGTGCTAATTACCATTTTTATTATTATTTTAAATACTTAATCATTCTAAAAATGAAAGGCAAAACATTTTGTCCGCGCTTCGCTTCTAGGTACGCTTTTTAGAATACTCGTATGTACATAATATGGACATTATCGTCGTATATGTTAGATTTGCATTAAGAATCTATGTGTGTTATGGTACTAAGTTATATTTTTTTCATCTAGAAGGCTAAGTGTGAGAAAAGAATCAAACTAATAAAATTTTGTTCTCAAATGTTCTCTGGATCACATAATTACCGTAGGCTGCATTCAAGGACGTTGATATCCATTTCTAGGAAAGCAATCAAATCAAAAATATTTTTGTGCCAACTATTGGCATATCATTATATGGTGTAATCCAACCTAACTAACACTCAACAAAAATACGAAGTATTATCAACGTCAAGAAAACATCAAATTCAAAGTTAAAGAGAGAAATATTTTGACACCAAAGATTGATAAGTCTTCGAACTCATGCTTTCTATAGGACTCACTAACTTATTTTTGTTTATAATTCTAATTTTCGCATGTGGTTAAAATGAGCTATTTATCAAAATCTGATATTTTGCGACACATATTTGAGTAAATTTCCCTCATAACATGGAAAATGTATGAATCTGCAATATTTTCTCAAAACAACCGAATAGTAGGCTAAAATTCATAACAAAAATACGTCTGCAATATTTTCTAGCATATTGTTCAATAGCGACTTCTGCATGAATGGCATGTTTCCAGGATTCTCAACAACTCTTTTTGAGATGAAAATAGCAGGAGAGCACTTGAGTAAGGCGCAAACCTCTTTGTTTCCTCGAATTCTAGTTGGAAGATACCATAGCATGCGAACGAGTTTAACTAACGACTTCATTGTTCAAGGTTGAGGTCTAGTGCATGTTTGAGCCCCATTTTTTGGTTTTTTTAGAATAGTGGATTGGTGGAGAATGTGTTGTTAAAAATAAAGAAATTTTTTCACTTTGATTATTTTATTGAAAAATGTGCGTTTGAAAAAAAAATGTATTTTGAAAATAATAAGAATTAAACAAAAGCCTAATATGATATCTAGATGGGCCGTCAAAAAAATTCAATCAATGCCGGTCTTTATTTTAGTAGTGGCAGTCAATATGTAGATCACCAAAAGCGAATGGACAAGTTAATCTACTTCGTGATCGACCCTTTGGATCGAGTTAATACGAATCGATGAGAAGTTGACTTGTTGATTTAACAAGGGAAAAGAGATGTTCTTTATAAATGGATCCACATACTTCAACTTTATTTAGGCCTACGAATCTTGACAAGNAGTGGCAGTCAATATGTAGATCACCTAAAGCGAATGGACAAGTTAATCTACTCCGTGATCGACCCTTTGGATCGAGTTAATACGAATCGATGAGAAGTTGACTTGTTGATTTAACAAGGGAAAAGAGATGTTCTTTACAAATGGATCCACATACTTCAACTTTGTTTAGGCCTACAAATCTTGACAAGCTAATCAACTAATGTGTAGATCGAAGACTGGAGCAGCGATCATGGTGATCCGAATGGCTTGGATCACGAGCTCAATGAGATGAAAGATGCATAGTCACAACTTAATCGGCCTATGTAAATCTAGTACTGTCGTGTCTTTATCATATTGACATATATAGTGTATAGAGCTCTAGAATTTTAACTAAATTAGATGGAGAGCAATTGAGTAAAGGACAAAATTGAACTAGTTTGATGTTATCTAAGCCAGCCACGAGCCAACTAGTTACGGTTCATTTGTCATTTAGCACAAAGTGGATGAGATCAAAACATAAAATCAGAATTACTCGAGTCCATAAGCTGAATTTAGAAGATAAGTTCAATCAAATACTCCAATGAGAAGTTATTCTATCTAAGCCTCCGATTGTGAAGAATTTATAAATAACAAGAAATAAGTGAAAAGTAATTATGGGTTCATTCAGGTGTAGACGTAGGGGGCAGGCCTGAGTGTCCTTGGCCAAATTATTTTTGTAAGTTATTTTTTTTTTTTTTAATAATTATTAGACAATAATAAAATTTTTAATTTTTTTTTTAAGTTTTTTTTTTTTTTTTTTTTATGCAGTAGTTCCATATTTTTAAAAAAAAAAATTATCCTCCTTGTCCGTTCATTGAAATGTATAGTCGAATATGTGGAGCACGTTCTATAAGATGAATTGAATAAGATTGAAATAGCTGAATAAATTTGAACGCAATTAATAATGTAAAATATGTGAGAAAATTAACGGGGAAGAAGGAAAAAAAATAAACCATGTTAATTTTATATCTTTATGAGGATAAATCATTATACGACAACTCATTATTCCTCATATTTTTCTCTCTCTCCTCCCCCTCTCTCATATAAATTGAATTGTACAATCTCATTATTCCGCATAAACTGTTACGTCACCGATAATTTATCATCATGATAATAAATAGCATTTTTCATATAAATAATGGCAAGCAGATATAATATTCTTTTGCAGTAATTTTACACAATTATTCGATTATTTATTTATGACTGACATTAATTACTTGAATATATGTTCAGGGAATAAATGGAAAACATAACAATTGGATTTTCAGACAAGTGCCATACTGATGGTGCTTTAAGGACACTTCTTCCTTCCCCCGTGTGTAGTCATGTTGGCATAGCAAGGGCACATCTCCTGGTTGCCGGCGGTGCCTGGTGGCACACAGTTGCACCGCTTGCAGCAAGTTCCACAGGCCCGGTGGCAGAGCCTCGGCCGCGATGAAAGCCGGCACCTCCTACCACATTCCTTCCCACAATCTGCACTCGCATATGTATAACCAACAAAGATATATGTATATAAAAATAATAATTAATATGTACATGATGACAACATTATTGCAGGGGGAAAGTATTTTGGAAGAACGAGGAAATTAATCCTGTTTAGTGTAGATTTTTGATAAAAATTGATGATTGAAAAATTGTGCATCTATAATTTGGAATTAAAATTAATTGTTGACTTTAACTTGAATTCGAATAGGTGCTCAGAGTGATCACTCCCGAATCGTTATTAGGTGCTATACACATGACTATCTATACACGTATTAGACCAAAGATGGTAATAACAAGTGACTATATGCAGAAAAAATAAAAAAAAATAAAAAAGTGAAGTTAGTAGACGTTAACCTATTTTTTGAGGAGACTGTCCATTCACATGGATGTTGACCTAACCAGAAAAAAATACTAAGAAAGTTGAGAAAGAAAATATTCGAAGTATAATTGTACATAAAAAAATAAAAAAATTCCTCTTACCCTTTCATCAGCTTCAACCGAGCAAAGAGCGAGACAGAGAGTGAAAAGGGAAACAATCAAGAACTTGGACATGATGCTAAAAACTTGATTGTTTAATGGCGACCTCAATGTTAAGCGTGTGATGAAATGAGAGCAAAACCATTGTATTTATAGCGTAAAAGATTTATGAACTTCTCTTTTCTTTGTATGTGTGTGGGGGCCTTGGGGGTACCCCAGGCCCTATAATAAAAGGGCTACTTCTTAAAGCATCTTCGTACCTTCAAATTTTCATTTATCTTCCTAAAATTCAACAATAGATTAATGAGTCGAGTAGCTGGATGGACCATTTGTCATCATAATTCAGCCAAATGCATTTAAATGAACATATATAGGGAAGCTCTATTCAATGATCAAATGAAAGTATATCGTTCTTCTCTGTAAAGTAAGATTAATATTAATTTAGAAAAAGCAGTGTGAACAAAAGGTTGGGATGCAAGTAGTCGATGATATTAAGGGCTCTTTTGATAGTCAAAAGTTGCATTGAAACTAAGAAATTGTTTTTGAACGTATTTTAAATAATTTTATGAAGTTCTTTTATCTGATTAGATGAGTTTTTAGAGTAATCTAAACTAAAATAACTTTCTCAAAAAGTTCTTCTACGAGAAGTAAAAGCAGAAACCTGCAAAACAGACCAAAATACTCGCTTCATTTTCCATTTCCATAGAAAGACTTTTGTGGCTGATTCAGATAGACAGCACAGCATATAGTAATTTTTTGGAGTAAGGATGACCTTGCTTTGCTTGATGCATATAGTCTCTAATGTAACAAGACGATGGAATCCGGCCCAGCACACTTTTCTTTAACCTATTAGCTACACTTTCTCTCGATGATCGAGTTGTACGTACATAATATGAACATTCTCATCGTATACGTCTGATTTAGATTAAGAATCTTAGTTTATTATGATACTACGTTATATTTTTTCATTTAGAAGCCTAAGAAAAGAATATAACTTATATAATAATATTAAAATTTTGTTCTTATGCTTTGGATCATGTGTAGATAAAACTAATTTTTTTTTTTTTTTTAACGAAGGTGTGATATAATCATAATTTTCTTATATATATTGAATGCTTAACCGAACATTTAATTATAAGTATTTAGTTTGTTAACGTCGAATCATTTCATTTTAATAGATATCATTCATCCGATAGACAATTGCCATTTTTACTACAAAATGAAGAGGTAAAATCATATCGGCTACATTCAAGGACATTGATACCCACTTCTAGGAAAGCAATCAAATTTAAATTAATTTTGTGCCAACTATTGGCATATCATTATACAATGTTATCAAACCTAATTATTATATATACATTCTTGTTTACATTAAATTTGACATCCTAACATATGGCATCCATTATAGCCATTGATTTTTACTGTACCATTTCACGTCACTTGCCAGATTTTGACACATGGAGAAATGTAAACAACAATGTACATATAACTTAATTCGCCTAATTAACACAACGAAAGTTTCACACCCATAAAAGTTTTATTACGTCAAGAAAACAATATAGGGGAAATATTGAAAGTTAAAGAGATCTATTTAGACACAAAAATTTGATAAGATAACGAGTCTTCAAACACATGATTTCTTTAGGACTCGCTAACTTATGTCTATTTTAAAATTATATTTTATCCTGGTCGCATTTAAAATGAGCTACTTATCAAAATTTGATATTTTGCAACACATATTTGAGTAAATGAGTAAATTTCCCTCAGAACGTGGAAAATGTATTAATCTGCAATATTTTCTCAAAACAACCGATGAGTAATCTAAAATCCATAACAAACATACGCTTTTAGACAAAGGAGAAAACATAGTATGCAAACAAACTTTAAGTTTCGAGGTTTTTTACACTAGTATGCTGTCAACAAGTCCACGAGGCAGATCTTTTCATTTGGGGCTTCATCTGTTTGTCTTCCTCAAGTGATATCATGCCCAAATGAGAGGGATCTTCAAGCATCATCTTAGCCACCAAATAACCAGCAATGGACCATGTCTGGTTCTTACGTGCCTGCTTACCGATGTATCGTCCGTGCTTTCCATCGTAGTATTCTGGCCAATGATCTTTCAACAAACGCGCTTCGGCAAGTTCAGTGGCACGTCTCGCTAATTGGGGTCGTCCGGACTTGATGCAGGCTGCAGTCAGGAGCCATAAAAGGACTACAAAAACACAATCAAGAAGCAACAGCTAAGGCCCTCATATCTAATGTTCGACTAAGCTTTAAAAAAAATGAACTTTGAACTAACATTTTGTTTACGAGCATGTGTAGTACTACTACTTTTCTCTTTATTCTAAGAAAAACGTCATTTATTTAAAGAATAACTCATGCCTTACTCTCAAAATAAGCAATTTGTATCCAACACTGATCACTAAATCACACGCACTAAAACAGCCGGAATGCATTGAACAATTAAAAATAATGAGAGTTCACTTGCAACTTCAGTACCATACTTTGGCACTCGACAAAAGAGACAGAGCTAAAATTGTTAGGCCGTTACTCACCTGGCCAAGAACCACCGTTGTGGTAACTCCAGCCAGTGTTCTTTGGATCACAGCCTGTTACTATTCTCCATTCATGACTTTCCATGGCTGGATAACAAATCTTGAGTGGCATTTCTCCAACGAGCTCATCCCAACGCGATTCAATAAGATCCATTATGGCCAAAGCTTGCTCGGGAGTTGCCAAAGATGATAAAATTGCAATGCAGTTACCCAAGCAAAACCAACGGAAATCCATTTTTGCAGGACTTACATTACCGATAAAATAACCACCACGAGTTGGCATAAAATCAAATACCCAATCAGGGAGGGAATCAGGAATTACGTTGAATTTGTTCACTGCAGTATGTGAGTACTCCTCTGTCTTGTAACGATATATGTCATTAAGTTGTTTAATATCGAGCCAAAAGTAACTTCGCATGTGATAGCTTAGAGCATGTAGGCGTTTAGAAATTCTATCCGCACACTCCTTGCCCTCGTCATCGTTCTTAAGTAGATTTAAAGCACATCTCAAGGACATAAAGAACAGTGCTTGTATCTCAATTGGATACCCATAGACACCCTAGATAAAGAACAAGTTAAAATATATAAAATATATTTGTTCCACCAAAGTCCTAGTAAACACAGATTTGGTGGATTAAACAGCAAGAAAAAAATGACTTTAAAGATTGAACAAAGTTTATCAGGAAAAGAGGAGAGATTGCATGAGACTCACCATTCTCCGATCAATCATGCAACATCCATCGGCGCACAATAAGGTTGGGAATGTATCGAAGCCTTCTGACAGACATAAAGTCAAGATAAGTCTAATGCCCCTTTGGCATTCGGGCAATTCAGCCAAAGTGGTATCCCCGGTAGACTTAGTATATGCACGCAACAAAATAATCCACCAGAAACCCGAATCAATAGGAGCCACTCGACCAATTGCACATTCTCCAAAATCTGCAATTATAGTTTCATAGTTCTTAACGGGGTCATGAAGCACTTTAAAGCTTGCTGGCATCACCCCTGCCCCTAAAGTGAATTGGTCTACCTTTTTCTCCCATGATTGGAGCCGCAGGGTTTTAAGTAGAAAATTCTTAACGATTTCAGGTTCACCATTCATCAAGAAAGCCAGAGCACTAGGGACAAAATCTCTGACAAAGACCTGCCAGAGACTGAAATGTTTAACCTTTTGTTGTCCGAACTTGATTCAGAAGATGTTGTCGAACAGGTTAGTCCACAAAATCATAAGCAATTGAGTAATAATACTCACTGGACTGATGCCAAGAACTAAGAAATTTTTATTAGCTTTATAAATTAAGTAAGATATCTCAGAATTCTTCAAATGTCTTGCATAGAAAAAGATTTTCAATTAATCTTTGGTGGAAAATATACAACAGAAAACAGACACATGCGAAGAAAACAAGCACCTCCATGTTTATGATTATGTAAGAATGGTGTTTCATAAGAACATGAAGTGATCCCAAGAATAATTGCTATCTTTGTGCTTTGATAAGATAAAGCAGACTGCTAATTAAATTATTATCATTGATAACAAGTACCAAATCGAGTAAATTTCACCTGATCATAATTAAGTTCTTCAGCAGAATGATCCAATGCAGCAATAGTCCCCACTGGTTGCCCACGAAAATGGACTATTGACCGCTGCAGAGACACCCAAGCTTCGGCAAATATAGGATGCGACTCCACACAACTTACTGATCTAGGAGTACCAACACTAGACCTGCCCGAAGAATAAAGATTTCCAAAATTGTCAAAAACACGCGATGAGTTCTCACTATTTCTATAAAACTGGCGGGGTGGGGATGAAATTGACATTTCACTGAAGGATCTCTCATCAAATGATCTCTTCCTTTCTATATTAAGAGGTCTAGGTTTGTCCAGTAATCTAGACAAATCAGTGTCTTCGATTTCAAACAATGATGAACTGGAGTCGTGATGTTTTAATGTTCCATTTTGATGAGCATCCAAGGTAGGAGACATCCTTGAATTCTTTCACAAATTTCCAATATAATTTTCCAAACGAGATATCTGCAAATGTTCAAAGCAAATTAAATTTCAAATCATAATGGAAACCAGAATGTCACATCTCTTAGTCAACCCACAAATATTCAAACTGATTTTACAGTTCCAAGCATGAAGCAACAGTACATCAGAAAAACAACCAACAAAACGCACATTAAAAAGTCAACTTATAAAATTTGTCAACGTATTTTTGAACAAATAAATGCTTTCCAAGCACAAGCAAATCAGAGGCAAGAAATCCACATCATTAGGATGCATCATCAAGACTTTGTTTCTCAAATCTCAATAATTCAATTACATAATTAACAAGTGGCTGAATAGATTAGATAAGCAGGTCAGAACATTTATTGGAGAGAAAAAAATTTTAATTTGCAACTAAAAGAAACACAAATATTGAAAATAAAATAGCTAACATCCCCAGAAAATTCAAAGTAATATAAACTGCAAACTATGGCAAATTGGCTTTCTCAAACCAACTTTGCAGCCTGCCTGGTGAAGGGTAAAATCTTGCATTGCTTCTGAAACTAAAAAAGTTACTTTTGAACCTATTTGGATAATTTTCTAGAAGTTCTTCTAAAAGAGAGGAAGGTGCAGAAAGCTAATTTACAAGAAACCCAAGCAAAAGGAGAAATCCTGCCTAATTTATTATCAGTGCATCAAACAAAAATACAGAAATGCACATTTTTATCAAAAAGTTTACACTTTTAAAAGGACAATCATGGATCAAACAACAGAAAAAATAAGTCTTTCAATGTATCAATATGAACATGGGAAATCTAAAAGAAAAATCAACAAAAACAAAAGGAAAAAGTTTAGAACAAACCTCAGAAAATTCTTGGGAGGATATTATTCTAGTGGATAAACGAAAGACCAGAAGAGTTGAATGAATGAAAGAAGAAGACTACAAGCCAAATGAGGTCTATAAATGTGGAGTTGGTGATCGGTGACCAACCGGTTGAAAATTTGGGGAAACTGGATAAGCCGGTAAATGTTGGTCTAACGAAAATGAAACGTGACTGGCACGTCGGATTTATGGGAAGGTCCGA
>CAIGRN010072498.1:0-14807 GCA_903798345.1 Fraxinus anomala
TCGGGAATACAATGGTAATAATTTCTAGAGCTACAGGGGTAAAAGCGTCATTCACATTAAACCCTAATTTAGTTTCCTTTTACAACAATTAGGTACATTTTCCTTTCTCGAGGATGATTTTTCCATTTGTAATGTGAATTTTCGAATCGAGAAATCTCTCATTTAAAGATGTTGCAAACCGCGAGAATAATTATATGTACTCGAAGTGGATTATAGAGTACTAAAAATCTTGTTGTTGCTAAGTCTCTTAAATCCCCATTCTCCTCACCCCAACAAAACCCGGGGTTCATGAAAGTGCATAAAAGTGAAACAGAGTGCATTACCATAACTGCTTTTAACTCAAGCAAATTTAAGTAAATTTATATTTTGATTGAGAAGTTGCTTTTATGTAAATAAAAATTGGGAATAATTAGGCCCACAATTGTTGTCCTATCACAAAATAGAAAAGTACATAAAATTAATACTCATTTGAAAAACCGGTTCCTCCTTCTTCACTGATTGGCAATAATGGCGAACTTTTCGTCCCTAATTTTTGGATAAATTCAAATTTCATATTAAGATAATCAGTATTATAGTAGTCATCTTACGTGTCAACTTATTATTTGAGATAATTGAATTATACGAAAATAATACCTAATAACAAGTTGTCATATAAGATGACTAATGCAATTGCTGACTATAAATAGCATTAACGAGTGTCTCTCGTAAACTCAAATCCTTGAGTTTTTGTTTAAAGAATCCCAATGGATTTTATTGAATAAAGATAATCCCGCAAAAGTTTATAAGCCCATGTTTAGTAGATATTAAAATTAGATTTTTAGTAGATTTTGGTAAAAGTTAATGAAATATGTGGTTGAAAAATTGTGGATCCTATAAAATGTGTGGTTACAATTAATTGTTGATTTTGACTTGAAATTTTAATCCAAACCAAACGAGGAGTAAATGTTAAAAAGCCCTTTAAATAATTTCCTTACGGACAATTTACAAATATACTCTTAAAATTAAGGATGTTTTGAAAAATCATATAAAAAGTATTTTGAAAGTAAAAGATACTGTTTAAAATTATGTGCCACTTTTTTTATTAAAAAATAATACAATGTCACTTTTTTATTTAAAAAGGCATACAATATCACTTTTATTAAAAAGTTTGTCACTCAAAAAAGTGACAGAAAAAGTAACAAACACTAAAAAAACTGATGACAATAAAAAAAAAGTGACAAAATACCAATTAAAACTTGGAATCTGTATAATTAAGTGATAAAAAAAGTGACAACCACCATTCGTCCTCTTTTTCCGTTCAATGTCAAGTATCTTTAAATCAATTCAGCACCACCGTCATTTACCAACTCAACCAACCCATCGACCACCTCCACTTAATGAAGATCCCAACAAGAAAACAAGTTATAACTTTTATTATATTAAACGTGTACTTTGAACAAACGGTACGTCCACAAGGACCTGAAACCAATATTCCCTAACCAACCAGATGGACCGTAGCTATTGGTATAATCAGAAGACTATGCCACCTTTACACCGAAGAATATATTGGAAGTGACAAAATTTGAAAAAGTGACAAAATTGAAAAAGTGACAATTTTTTTTTAAAAATAATGTGATAAAGTAATAAAACTCGAAAAGTGGTAAATAATATTTAACAAAGTATCAATGGCATTATTTGCGTCTCTTTGATTAAATCTATAATCCTTGTTAAAATCCATTTAAGCAAATTAAAATAAAATGCATTTAGAGAGACATTATGGCCTATCATCTCTTCGTTCCTGCTGCAAGAACCAAGAAGGTTCCATATTTTCATAAACTTCTCATATTCATGATATCTTCTTAGTCCTCATTTGTTTTCCAAGAGAACGAATCTTAACACGGCCTTAGATTGCTTTTCAAGAAAGAAAATCAAGTATGCAAACCAAAGTAATAAGACAGAAACTGAATCATACTAATCAAGGACGCCTATATCATCATAGAAGCATTTATCTAAAAGTTTTATACCGAACTTCCTCCATTTGGTACTGAAATATGAGAACCAAAAGATGAAGGTATTTTGTACGGGAAATAACATGGTAATTTATAAAAGTTATCTTTATCACTTTTCCTTTCATAACTGAGCATTTTATATTTTTCTTCCTTTTTTCTAAGTCTATATGTTTTCGGAGGAGTGGGCAAAGGTGAAGCACTCTGAGATGTACTCAAAAAAGTGACAAACATTCAAAAATGTAACAAAACACTTAAAATAAGTGACAAATACTAAAAAAATCGACAAAAATTTAAAAAGTGACAAGCATTAAAAAAAAGTGATAGAAATCAAAAAAAGTGATAAAAATTTAAAAAAAAAATGACAAACACTCAAAAACACACAATCTACCTATTTGAGAAAATGGTAAGTTAACTATTAACCAACTCCAGAAAGTCTCACTTTTTTACTAAACGTTACTTTTTAAAGTTAAATGCTGTTTTTAAATTAAAAAGTAAACAACCTATAAGTTGGAAGTGTCATAAATTCAAAAAAAAGTGACAATTGTGTGTAGAATTAACTAATACAAGATGATACAATATGCTGATTGCAAAATATATATATAGGAATTTTTGTACTTTCTCAAAATTATTATTTTTGTCAAAAAAAAAAAAGCCATATTCTAGTTAACTTGGCCATTTACCATTTACATTATTTTTTAGATGACTCGTTTTATTGACAATTAGTGAAAATGAATAAAGAATCCGCGGTCTAATTAATTTCTTTTCCCGTCACTCTTATCTTCAATCATAGTGAAGTTGTACTGCTTTATATATTTATACTTGGACATTGGAAATGTACGCAAATGTCTCAATGACAACAAATTAAACATTATTTCCAATAACTATGTTATGAATGTAAACTAAGTTTTTAAGTAAATTGCTCACAATCAACGTCTAAGTGAAATAAGATGATGGTGTTGTTACTGTTCGTGATAATATAACAAGAATAAATAATAAAATTTTGGACAAGACTTTAAACTAGGAAATAGTAGTCTAGAATTCATGAGGTAACTTCCAAGGGTGAATAACAAATGAGTTGCTATTATTCCAAATAAATTGTAGTTATTCCTGATTACTGCACTAACAATAATGAAAAGAACTTAATAACAAGGAAAATAACAAAAAATTCAAGGATATCATAAACCAAGTTGCCAAACATGAAAATCACATAACCCACACCTATGCATCTTCACCTTCAGTCTTTATAGAGCTATCTGCTTTTTTAGCATTGTTATGATGAAAAAAGCAAAAAGGAGATTTCTTCGCAAATCCCCTTGAAGGAATTATGAAACAAAGGCCATCATTGCAAAGCCCTTAATAATGATGAAGTCATCATTGCAAACCCTTCAATAACGATATAGCCAACATTAATTGCAAAGTCCAATCTTGACAAAACCCCTTTTAACTTAATACCTTCAAAGGCACCGGATAAGGTGATTGAAATAGCAAGAATTTAGGAGTTTTGGGTGAGGATTTCTTAAAGCAGAATCGGTGAAGACAACGATGAGGAAAAGCAAAGTCGTGGGTGACGAGGGTTTCTCTTTGGGGGTGGAATCGGGATAACTGGTTTGTGTTTTGGGAGGTTTTGGTGGTTTAGAACGTATAATTTACATTCTTAAATGGTTTAATTATTTAATAAAGTATTAAATTGAGCCTAATTTGCCATTTCCTTATTGGACAACTTAGAAAAATACCCCTAAAATTAAATGTCTTTTGAAAAATCATATAAAAAGTATTTTAGAAGTAAATAATATTTTGTAAAGTTAAGTGTCACTTTTTAATACAATGTTACTTTTTAAAATTAAGTGTTTTACTTTTACAATGTCACTTTTATTAAAAATTGATATTTGTCACTCAAAAAAGTGATAAAAATTCAAAAGAAGTAACAAAGAAAAAAAAAGTAACGAATACTAAAAAAAATTATATAAATTCAAAAAAAGTGACAATTTTTAATAAACGATGAACACTCAAAAAAGTGATAAGAAAAGTAACAATATCACCTTCTTTTTTTTTTAATTAAAAAGTGACATACGATCTACCCATTGAGAAAATAGTCAAGTTAAGTATTAACAAGAACATAGTCTACCCACTAAATACAAAACATCTAAAGTTGAGTGTTACTTTTTTATTAAGTCGCTTTTATTAAAAAGTTACTTTTGCCCCTAAAAAAAGTGACAGACAATTAAAAAAACAACAAGCAATAAAAAAAGTAATAAAATTTTAAAACAAGTGAAAGAAATTAAAAAAAAAAAATTGACAAACATTCAAAAAAAGTGACAAAAATATTTAACATTAATCAATAGATCTAGAGGGTTGTTGATTTTCTTCTATATGCTCTCTCTTTGTAAATATGTTACATTTAATTAAATATAGAAAATAATTTCATTTTAAGAATACGACACCCTATAAAGTCCAGTGACAAAAATTCAAAAAAAATGATAAGAATTAAAAAAGTGACAAAAACTTAAAAAGTGATAAAAATTTAAAAAAAAAAGTGAAAAACTTTTAAAAAGTGACAAATAATATTTAACGGCAATCTAAATAGCATTAACTTGTATGTCTCATTAAAATTTAAAAATAGACCCACGAGATGGTTGATTTTATTATGCATATTGTCTCATGTTTCAATTATATTAACTAGCATATAGAATTGGATTCGAAAGGTTTAGCTTTTTAATTATTTTAAAATAAAAAGTGACAAAAATTCAAAAAAAGTAACAAAAACTATAAAAATGACAAATAATGTTTAACACCAATTATATTTATCATCATAAAATGAGCTTGGTTCAAATACATTCTCTTCTAAATTATAGCTATAAAAGTTATATCAGCACAAGAAATTAAAAGCTAAGCGCCCTGTAGATTTA
Source organism: Fraxinus anomala (assembly GCA_903798345.1). Classification (NCBI taxonomy): domain Eukaryota; kingdom Viridiplantae; phylum Streptophyta; class Magnoliopsida; order Lamiales; family Oleaceae; genus Fraxinus; species Fraxinus anomala. The sequence continues at coordinate 4,895 of CAIGRN010072498.1, forward strand.
CCACTATTCATTAAAACATTCCAACTATTTTCATTTGGATAAGAGTTTGACATCTATGGTTCAATTTTTGTTGACATATGATTGACGTCTAAATTGATTTCAAGTGTCTATAGCGATTATTGCATATGAATAAAATTGAAGACACGAAGTTCGAGACCAAGTAATTTGCATACAATGATCAACGTGGAAACAAAATCAATCAATCGAGGTTATAAAAAATGATACTGCAAAAACTCACAAAATGATGTCTCAACGCGAATCGAGACAATCATATGTAAAGGTAAAACAATTCAATACTCGGTAGTGAATCATGACGAGCTCAAAGTCTTTACAAATCACGACAAAAATATTTTACTCGAAAAATATGTTTCAAGGGTAAAAATAGAAACACGTATTTTAAATATGACAAGTACCTTGAAAAATATTTTTAAACGTCTCTCGAATACCTACATTTGATAAAAATAAAAAACGAGGACGTTCGGAGCCAAAAAGGCTGTACCGGACGTCCGGTATGACCTTTTTGGGTCCAACAGTCAAAAATTTAACAGTTCTGATTTTCTGACAAAAAATGGCTATTTGATCGTCCGGTATATACCGGACGTCCGGTACCGTGCGTCCGGTACTACATAATTTTTGACTGTTTAAGTGCTATAAATACCTCACTTATTCTTCTTTTGTAACAACAATTATTGAGCATTAAAGTGAGACTTTTATTGATCACAACTACCTTATTCTTCATCTTTAAGAAGATCAAAAGTATTAAATTCTTGAAAAAAACTTTTGAGTGATTAACTTTGTGAAAATCTTTAGTTCTTCAGGAAGTTTTTTTCTTTTCAACACTTTGAGCTATACTCATTACCATCTATTGAAGTGTTTGTCCCATCTCTTCTTGTTATCAACCTTGATTCTATCATTCGATAAAAAGAGAGGGTTTCACTTGTAAATCCATTGTGGGTCGTGTTGAGATCCCGAAAAGCTCAACATTGTAAAAGGATCGGTGCTCCTTGATTGTAAGTCACCGGAAGCATTGTAAACGGTTGGATTGCACCATAAATCAATCAACATAGTGAAAAAGGTTTGGCTCGTGACGGAGAGCTTGGTAACGGGGGACATAGATCATTGCGTTGGATCAAACCTCCATATTATATCGTTTGCACTGTCTAACTCTTTTATTTAACGTTTTTACTTTGTGCAAGTTTTATATCGATTCTTCGACGTGCTTATTTGTGTTTGAAAAATTTCATTATCCTTTGTGTGATCATTAGTTTAAATTTTGAGTAGTTAATGAAAAAGTTTTTAAAAATCAATTCACCCTCATCTTGGTTAGTCATTCTTGGGCTTTCAGCAAAAAGGTATGGAAAGAATTGAGGTTACTCTAGTTGGGATGTTTGTTGGTTTTGTGGATGAAGGTGGGACTTGCGAATGACAAATATGGTGATTGAAGACTCATTATGTAATAGAACATGGTTGCTGCAAATTTTCATAATGCAAACGAACATTAATTTGGTCAATGGATTATGACTAACATTTGATACTAAATTGACGTAGGATGTAACAAAACAAATAATAAGATCGAGAAAAGAAAGAGGAAGAAAGAGAAGAAAATAGATAGAATAAAGAAAATTTAGAGAGAGAAAATGTCAATTTATTTCATATTAAAATTGTATATTACAATGAATCGATGTAAGCAAACATATTTTGAAAAAGAAACAATATAAATAAAACCTAATTCTAATCAAATTTAAAAATTATAATAAAATAATTATAAATTAAAGTGTCATTAGATTTATTACTGCCCTCATCAAATTAATAAAAGAGGAAACCCTTCTGATTGGATGATCATGATACTTTCCGAAAATTCTTGATCAATGGAGGAACAATATCACCCTTTTTGTTCGATATGAAATTTGATGGTGGCTACGTTAGCAAAATGTATGGAAAGAATTTATGTGACTCTAGTTGGAATGTTTGTTGGTTTTGCGGATGAAGGTGGGACTTGTGAATGACAAATATGGTAATTGACGACTCATTATGTGATAGAACATGGTTGCGGCAAATTTTCGTAGTGCAAACGAATATTAATTTGTTAAANATGTTTGTTGGTTTTGTGGATGAAGGTGGGACTTGTGAATGACAAATATGGTAATTGACGACTCATTATGTGATAGAACATGGTTGCGGCAAATTTTCGTAGTGCAAACGAATATTAATTTGTTAAAAGGATTATGACTAACATTTGATACTAAATTGACGTAGGATGCAACAAAACAAATAATAAGATTGAAAAAAGAAAGATGAATGAAGAGAAGAAAATAAATAGTTTAAAAAAAATTTAGAGAGAGAAAATGTCAATTTATTTCTTATTAAAATTGTATATTACAATGAATGGGTTAATTTCACAAATGGTCACTCAAGTTACGTTCAAATCACAAAACGATCAGTGAAGTTTCAAACTTGCACTAACAGTCACTGAAGTATCATTCGGTTTCAGTAATGGTCACTAAATGACCTTTTTCATTTTAATTACAACTTAATGAACCAAAATAGTTGAACCTTGAACCTTGAGGACCTAAATCGCAAATTTGACAATAAAACACCCACCTCCCATGTGCTGTCCAACTCACGCGAAGAGTTAATACAGCCAAAGAAAGGACACAACTAATGTCCAACTCATTAAAGGAGACTGTATGCTACTTGAACATAGAAGACCCAGTTACTTTAAAAAGTTAATGCAGGCAAAAAAGGTTAAAAAGAAGTGCTAATCTTCACACATGTCGAATAATTTTTTGTCCGTGAGTGGTCCCCAATCTTAGATTTTCGCACAAAAAAAATATGAAAAAGTATGTTGTGTCCTAAGGTTTGAAAAGAGGATTTGATTATTTGGGTTCTTGATTGGAAGCTCAAGTTAAGGTTGGGAAGAATTAATTGGATGATATTAGCATGATTTTTACCCTAATTTCCCTCCCAAAATCGGCCATTCTCCGTGGTGTTTCACGCCAAAAAGAAATGGTTTTTAGGGGTTTTATTGTCAAATTTGCGATTGAGGTCTTCAAGGTTCAAGCTTCAACTATTTTGGTCCATTAAGTTCCAATTAAAATAAAAAATGTTATCCAGTGACCATTACTGAAATCGGATGATACTTCAGTGACCGTTAGTGCAAGTTTTAAAATTCGGTGACCGTTTTGTGATTTTGACGTAACTTCAGCGACCGTTTATGAAATTAACCCTACAATGAATAGATATAGAAACCAAACAAACCTATTTTGAAGAAGAAACAAAATAAATAAAACCTAATTCTAATCAAATTTAAAAACTATAATAAAATAAATATAAATTAAACTATCACTGGCGGGAGTTAGCCCACATTTGAGCATTCGCCTCAACTATAGTCAACAAAGTAATAGTATTGCTTTTAGAGTGTGCTATTGTATTGAGGGACCATATGCACCCAAAACCCACTTTCACTTGACCAATCACACGCTCGCCACCCGGTTCTAACATAGCCTCTCACCACAACTTAGAACTTTATAGAACATTTTGACACGTGGCGTCAACCAATATCACCCAACATCAAGTTTCACATCACCCAACTACAATATGGGAGGAAAAGTTTGCATATGGGCAACTTCTTTTAAGATTTTGTGTACAATCAAATTTATCTAATGAATTATATAATATCACATGTCAATTTATTATTTATCAATTTAAAATATAATCAACTTTTTCATCTAATCTTTTCCATCCACAACCTTTCTTTTATACTCTTTTCAAATAATTAATAACCTTTGAATCTACTTTTGAATCCCGATCAATGGAAAAGATAGTAGAAAGTCGGAATACAAGTTGTGTAATAGTTTGATTATTCACAATGATAAGTGTCCGAGCTCGACTCCTCCCATACTAGGAAGATCGGAGACTAGTTGGAAACAAGAAACTCTTTTTTATTAATTTTCATGACAAAATCATGTTGAATTTGATAAGTTCTACCTAGTGATTGAGTTTTACTGAACTCTAAGCATCATTTTAATAAGCAAACAACTTCATGTGGCAAAACAAATATAGCCCCCGTTTAGTTCAACTAAAAAGATTGATTAAAATTTAAGTCAAAATTAATAATTAATTTTAATCACACATTTTATAGGATTCACAACTTTTCAATAACATATTTCATTAAATTTTTTGAAATTTACTGAAAATCTGATTTTTATCCAACTCATACAAGACATAGTAAACTAACACATAAGAGCAAATATATTTGAATATTGAAGATAAATAGCAACCTTTTTCCCATTTTCTCTCTACATATGGTCGCTCTCAAGCAAATTTCCTCTAGGAAAAAAGAAATTTGATTTCCACGACATTTCCGAGAAAATAAGTCAAACAAAGCCATGAGACAAGGTAATTAAACTAAAACAAATTCTAATATCTTTCGTTACATTAATATTTCAATTCCAATTCTTCATTGGAAATAGTACACATTTTACTAGCTCTAACTCATTAGAGATACGAATACAATACTTCCTCGAATCTTGATTAATTGAGTAATTACTTTTGAGGAAAAAAGAGCCAACCCCACATGATTTTGGAGGGGAAAATTGGATTGAAAACAAAGAGGAAAAGTGAAATTTGGTTTAACGAACGTGACTTGGTATGGCCTACTTAATTGGTTGATTCTTGTTTCCAGAATCTGGCGGGCAGTCCATGCGATGGGATGGGGAATGGGCCATATTCAATCCCACCTTGGGATCCCACCACTTCATACCTGCAAACACAATCATACCACTCACCAATGTCGCCTCGTGGCTATTGAGACAGATTGTACAGTACAAGACACTATTAATATTATAAAAAATATTAACATTTTATATTGTGCTGTCAAAATTTTTGAATTATAGTGTACAAAATATATATATGATGTGTTTGATGTGTTGAATTAAATATATTAGAAACGAGATAGATATATAAAGAATTTGTCTGATTTAATCATATCTAATACAACGTACTAAACATCCTTCTAAAAATTCTTGTTTTAGTTTAAAGAATTACCTGAACTGAGAGGCCAGTCGGTGGATCATAATGTGCATCTCTAGCTTAGCAAGTTCGTTACCAGGGCAGGCATGTACTCCACTGCCAAATGGCATAAATGTATTGGGTCTCACCACATCCTACAACAAAAGCATGCACTAATAATTTTAATTTGTCTTTCATATTAAGGATTTCTGGGAGCAACAAGATCCATGAGTCAGCCAATGAGTAAAATCTCCTAACACTAAAGAATACGTTATTTAAGTCCTTGTTTGGTATAGATTTTAATCAAATTAAAAATTAAGTAAAAGTCAATAATCAATTTTAATCACACGTTTTATGGAATCCATAATTTTTTAACTACATATTTTATCAACTTTATCAAAATTTACGAAATATCCGATTTCAAGCTACACGAAACAAGGCTAAATTAGTTTATGAACTTAAACAAGTCGCTTTGTCTTAAAGTCAATAATTTAGCTAACATAAAAATTAACGTGTCAGCGTTGTTAATTAAAATAACGGATGATGAAATATAAACTGAGTGACCTACTTGAAACAAAGTTTTAGATTAGTAACTATTTGGAATCAAATGAAGCTTAAAGATTGATATTAGCCCATGTTTGACGATCATTATTTCAAAGTTTTTTATTATACTTATTTATTTTCAACTACATATTCATACAATAAAATATTTTGCACTTAAATCTAAATATTTTTCTTACTTTTTAATCATACATTATCCAAAAATTCACTATTCAAAACATTATTTTTCTCAAATAATAACCATCAAACATAGGCTTAGATTTTGTTTGATCCCAATTGTTTCAAAATACATTTTCTCTCTTCTTTTCAACTACACATTCTTTAATAAAATAATATTATACACAATCCAAAAAAATTTCTTTCATTTTGAACCACACATTTTCAATTAATCTACTATTTAAAAATGCATTTTACACAAATAATGAGGCTAAAATAGGGTTTTAATTATGCTTACTAAATTTGCAATTAAAAGTCAACCATAAAAATATTAACTCGTACCTCAAATCTAGAAGGATCAAACCTTTGAGGATCAACAAAGAAATCTGGATTGTGATGAATATTCCTGAATAAAGGCATGACCTTCCACCCCTTTGGAATTAGGTACCCTGCCACCAAATTGTACCAATTTTTCAGTGCCCAAAACATTGATTTCAATATTACAAATTAGGGACACCCCCCTAACCCAAAAATAAAAAGAGGGTACATTTCCCTTGAGAGAAAGTCCCTTGAGAGAGAGCCTACCTTTATATTCCACATCTGTGACTGCCTCTCGAAATGTGAATGATATAATGCTTGCCATTCTCAAACTCTCTAAAATCACCTGAAAAAAATATAGCATGGAACCCATCCCAAGTTACTCTACTAGTCTCAAAACATGACGTGTGGATGATGGAAGCAAGCTAGACTCAGTTCACCATCAATATTGAATGTAAATTGATACTACTTACTATTAGGTTTGTCACAAAAATTCTATATGATTTAAAAATTTGTTGCATGAAGGAAACTTGTTTAATCTTGCTTTAAAAGTCCGATTTGATTAGGAATCAAATTTTATGGTGTTTTGGGAGTTTGATTGAATCAAGGACTTGGAGATGAAGTAAAATACATTGGGACGAAGAGCGGCGCCCCCTTCTTAGGTAGCAGACCCAGCGCTGCAACGCCGAGCTCGGGCGCTGCGGTGTCGGGTCCGGCGCCGAGGTGCCCTGGTGGGCGTCGTAGCGTCCGATAGCTGATTTTTCGCGATTTTCTCGTTTTATCAGGATTTTAGGATTTTTACTTCATCTTGGACTCCACAATTTTGTGATTTGGCTTCTATAAATACTCCACAAAGTATAGACACTTAACAAAAGAGGAAAAAGGCAAGACTCAAGAGAGATTATAACAATTAGATCATTGTTTAATACATTAGAAACAAGAGAGAATTGTTTAGATTAGATTGAGGGGATCAAACTCTTGTAAGACAATTGTTTGTTTTTTCGATATAATAAATTCTTCTCTTTCACAATTTTCTTGATTGTTGTGTAATCCATTAAATTTTATATTGTCCATATTTTTTGTCTTTAATTATTTGGCCAGTTTCTCAACAAATAATATCAAAACGTTCTTGATATTGGGGTTGGTTCATAACACTTACAAATGATTAATGTGATTTTGTAACAAAATTTTGGCATCATCTGTAATATGGACTAAACTTATTGTCTATTGACCTAAAATAAAACGAAATATAACAAATAAATTATTTTTGTAGTAGTCAAATACCTTGTAAGTAGAGGGCATATTTCTTGTCTGGTTCAATGTTAGATGACTATTTTCATTTCGATTTGCTTGATATATTGCCTTCTGTTCTGCCTGCTTGCAAAATCACGAACATATTATAGACGACGATTACAAAGAAAATTCAATCATAAGGTCAAGATATTAGAATGATCTAGAGACACGAGAAACTTATAATGTATTGGTTTGACCCTACAAAGAATCGGGTTTTTCTTATAGAGGACCTTGTATTATTCCAGAGCAACTAGAAAGCGTGATGGACTCTTCTAGACCTTACCTTGACAGCCTTGAGAACTTTCGGGTTGTCGTAGAGGTACTTGAGAATCCATGTCATGGCACTAGCAGTCGTGTCTTGTGCTGCAAAAAGTACTCCGATGATGTTGTCGGCGATCTGTTCATCATTTAGAGTTTCACCATTGTCATCTTTATAATTCATCAGACAACTCAACAGGTCCTTCTCCAAAACCCCCTTTTCCTTTCTTTCTCTTGTAATGCTACTTAATATTTCACTCAGCCTCTTCCTTGCCTTCATGAATTAAAATGGTAAATCTGGTTAGTAAATATGACTGTCCATTTCGAACACGTGTGCTAAGGTGGACTAGACCGTATTAAAGAAGAACATAAGTTAAAAATCTAGTTTATTGTACGGTCCAATATTACTTAACAAAAACAAACACACCATTATAGACAAATGCTTAGTCAAATTGATTATAATTATCATGACTTTACCTTCCTTGCCTTTTGGTATGGAGTTCCAGGTAAGTTTGTTGGAAAAGAATTGTACCCTCTATCTAGGATGCTATAGTTCTTCTTCAATTCTTCTTTGTAATGGGGCTCCAAATGACCAAAAATAGAGAGTATACCTACTTCTAATGAAAACTGCAGGGAATCAACGGTAAAAGACAAATAAGATTTCTTGTATAAAAGCTTAAACTATTAGAGAAAAACAGATTTGTTCATTTAAATTGTAGTTTTAAACATGTCCCCATATGCATGCCAAATTCATTTTTCATTAAGAGCTGTCACGTCGGTGACGAATCCGGAATCCAGGTTTAGTGGCTGCCCAATATAAGGAAAAAAATTCGGCGGAGCCAGTAAGGGCGGCCACTAGGGCTCGTCGGGTGCTGGCTTCGCCCCTGTGACACATGAACAATTTTCAGACTCAAGACATATATATAGAGGCGCCAATGATGGAAGAAACAAACCTTTTTCATCTCACGGAAAATGTTAATGACATGGTCACCCGCCCACGAATCCGTTGTAGACACTGCTATGGCTTCGATATCTACCACCAGGTTGCGGATGGCTTCAGGGTACAAGGTGCCCTGAACCAGCTTCCTAATACGCATATGGTACTCCCCCTGGTGAAAAAACAGCGCGGAGGGGCCTATCAAGTTTTCCTTGCTCTTCGGATATGTCGGCTTGAACAAATGGGCCTGAGTGACTAACACGAGTCGAGCTGCTTCTGGGCTTGCCAACATTATACAAGGACAACCAAGTACATGTGTCTTGAAGATTTCTCCATACCTGCATAAGAACATCCCGGTTATAAAAATTCTCTCAGGGAAAATTGGACAGTAATCAGGTTTGAAAGCAAGAAACCTTTTTTCTCTGTCAGAAAAAAATACATTTGGATCTTGGGAGTAGAGCTGAAGAGTTTCTCCAATATAAGGCCACCCCATTGAGCCTGGAGGGAGCTTAGTTTTCCTTTCTGAATGTTTTCTTTTCGTTCTTATTGAAATCATATCCAAAAATACAGTAAATAGAAAGGTAAAAACAGGAACAAAGAATGCAATAATCTTCTCCATCTCTCTCTCTCTCTCTCTCTCTGTGAATGCCTTTGTATTCTGAGGTGATATTTGATTCACTGAGAAATGGTGGCCTGCTGGTTTATATAGGCGCATAAAGGTGGATAAAAATAAAAATAAAAAGTTAAAAGACAATTTTTTCTGTATAAATGATAATAGGATTAAACCTTTGTACAGGGAACACCCTTTCACAAGAGGTGGGTCCCGCCACCTCAATAAAAAAAATAAAAAAATTATCCATCCACCCCACCTATTGTGTTATCTGTGGGGGTGAAGCATGATTGATGATAATATTATAAGACATACGTATTTGAATAATAGTACTTTTTTACAGATCATACAGATAAGGTTGGACAAAAATCAATTCGAACTTGTCAAACCGATCAACCCAACCCAAACCAACCGGTTTAGATTGATTTTTTAGTTCAATTGGATTGGGTCGGGTAAGAAAATCAAATTTTAGATCGGGTTGGATTTCGGGTTATCTATTAAAATCCAAATCCAACTCAACCCAACCCAATAAATTAAAAAATATTAAAAAGAAAATTAGTACTTAAAACCAAAAACCAAATTATCAAAATTCCCATCTGCCTCACGTCTCCTCTGACTCTCATTGCTGCTCGTATCTCGACTTCTCGACTCGATTTTTGACGTAATTTTTTACTAAACATTTGGATTGAAAGGGGAGATTTACATTTTCAGTATTTAGGTTGAATTCATTTTATTCAATATGTATGTATTCAACATATATTTAGATTGAT
>CAIGRN010072529.1:0-12014 GCA_903798345.1 Fraxinus anomala
ATTAAGTGGATTTGATGTTTTCACCACCAAGAACAAATCACCATTCGAAGGTTGAAGGTTATGGATGAATTTGATGAAGAAGATATGGAGTAATATGAGTTCTCTCAATGTTCAATCTTCTTCATAAAATCATTTAGAGACGTGCTGGTATTTATACTGTAGGTTTAGGATTGAATGGGTAGGACAAAAAGCCTTCAAAACGCGAATTAAAACTTTTTGGATAACATTATCGCTCGACCGAGGGCTTAGCGACATGCGAGCGAGAGGATGTCGCTCGAGCGAGGATAAGGCGGCAAGCGAGGGACGATGTTTCTATTTCTGCCACTCGAGTGAAGACATGGCGATGAGCTAGCAAAATTACGACGTTGTTTTTCTCATCTTTTCATACTCAAACCCTAGAACCTATACAACTTGACTTATACAAATTGTAACTTACTCCTTGACTTTTACATCATATTAATTTCAGTCATTTTTGTTCACAAATTTGTAAATTACAATAAAACCTAACAAGCTCCCACTCTGACATTCTATGACAAAACTATAAATCTAAAGTCAAGGTAGTAAAAGTACAGACACAAAACAACTAATTCTCCCAAAACCAACTGTCTCGGCTGAAATGTGCTTTTCCTTTGTCCAGCCTGTTTCCTGTAACATACAACTCTAATATCCAGTGTAAAAGCACATGAAATAGTAATATGGATAAAAATAATTCAAACAGTTATTCATAAGTCATACCAGCTAAATTAAGATGCAATATTAATGTAAACCAACATACCAAAAAGAAAACATTGATATCACTAAATATCAAAACTTAATCTAGCTAAAACAAAAATAACATATACCTCCGAATCAAAATATCATATACATCAAATGAATTTTTAAGTACATCAAAATGTTAATGTCAAACCAAAATGCAAACCAAAAACATTAGTCAAATGAATAACTACTACTCTCCCTTTATAATTAAAAACTTACAACATTAACATATAATAACTCAAAAATGATGTTGTTAGCATGCACAAGTATAATCAATATACAGTAAACCTTGCCACATACTCAGTTCAAGTTAACATGGAGTAAATTGTATAAGTGATCCATATATGTAAAGTGTCACTAATCATTTGTATGTAGAACTCCAAACCTTAATTTTGTGAAAAATAGCGTGCTAAACATTACTGCCAATAAATGTATTCCTCTACTTATGAAAGTCAAATCATTTAAATCACATTAGAACCTATAAAGAAAAGCTCATTTTTTATGGATATTTTCTTTTCTTCCCTTGAGCAAATTTTATTTTCACATCTTTCAACATTTTAAGCTCATTATAATTTTTTAATCTTTAGTGAAGGCTCTTCTCCATTAAGCGACTAAAATGACCCATGTAGTGAGCTTTAGGCTGGTTAACCCAAGTCAATTGACCATAGGCACCAGGTTATAAGAAACTCTGCGAGCTTAATTGTTCGAGTCAAATAGGTTTCGAATAAGAACATAAGATATTGAGCTTTTATTACCTAGGATAGACTAAAGCTTATGTCTAATAATTAAGGTCAATTCATGTTCAATGTCACCTTACTAACATGTAATTGTCATCACAAATCAAACACACACGGTTAAGTCCCACTAACAATATTATAGTGTGTGTAGTGTAGATGGTACATGAAGACACATATACTAAGTATTCCATAATAACCTAAGCCAGCAATGGAAACTATGTTACAGCTCATTGATTAAATATATGTTTGATCACAACAATCAAATTCAAGTATATTATATATTATGCTGTAAAAACAATTCCCACATTTTTATTTTTCAAAGTTCTATTTTAATTTTTTAAATTTTTATTTTTTATTTTAAAGTATGAATGCATCAAGCATGCACACACAAAAATGTCAAACACAAAAAATAATAAATAAAATAAAATTTTAATTTTTTTTTAAAAATCAAAAACTTTAAAAAAAATAAATGAGATACATACAAGAATGAATAGACTTAATGAACTACATATGCATGCACTTAAGTACCTAATCAAAGAGGTACATAGATGCTCTTACCTTTAAGAGCATGATCAATCTCACTACTTCTCAGGTCACTCTTCTTAACCCAAACCTTCTTTGAAGTAGAAGTAATTCTAGTTAACCGAGTCATCATCCTAGTTAAGTGCCTAACCTGATTGACGAGGAAGTTAACCTTGCTCGAGATATCCGGACTTGTGTGTCCTAGTGTACCACAATTGTAACAGGTGGGAATAAACTTAGGTTCAAACATACGCGTCGATTGTCATTGATTTATAGGATGATCGGTCCTACGTTGTCTAGTAGGCATCAATCCTAAAACATTCTTGCCATTGGGTTTAGGATTAGCAGTATTCCTAACTTTGTTGGTGGTTTGGACAAATGTGGTCTTGGATGTACCAATAGTAGTATTACCATTTTGAACATATCGTAGACCATACCTATTTCCAGCAAGCTTGTATATCCCTAACAGATTATCGAGTTTCTGAGTACTACTCATGAAGGAATGAAGTTGAGTATTAGATTTTTCTATGTCTCTTGTTAAGAATTTAACTTTAGCTTCTAAGTTACCATTAACAAGTTTCAACTCACTTAGATTTTTGATAGTGTTCTGAAGGTCAGCTATGAGTTTCACTCTCTCTCCTTCAAGCTCATTAACCTTTTTTGGTATGGCTTTATTGGCCTTTTTTATTTTAAGATCCTCTTCAAATAGCTATCGATAAGACTCGTGAATATCAATCTTATCCTCAAAGTCTTCCTCAGAGTTCTCACTATATTCATCATTCTCCACATTTTCACTTTTCTTATCAGATTCAATCTTAGCTATAGACGTGAAAGCCATAAATTTTTGTTCATAATCACCGCTAGAGATATCACTCTGAACACTCGAATCTGATTCATCATCAGTCAGAGTTACTGCTAATGCCTTACCCTTTCCTTTATTCAAATTCTTCTTAAAGTTTGGACATTCATTCATATAGTGACCAAAACGCTGACACTTATGACATCTAACTAACTGGGTTCTCTTACTAGAAGTCCTATGATTATTCTTATCACACTTATCTTTCGAGAATTTACTAGGGACATCATTTTTCCTTTCTTCCAGTTTTCTCCTATTCCTCATTGCTTTCTGAAATTTCTTAATGAAATAAGCTATTTCATCGTCCCTAAGGGTCTCAACGTCAGTGGACTCACTCTTTTCTTTCCTAATGGTGTTCATGGCTATGGATTTAACCTTCTTCGGTTGAGATATGGTGAGTTCATAGGATTGAAGCGATCCTACAAATTCTTCTATCGTAACAATTACTAAGTCCTTACTCTCTTCAATAGCTATAATCTTAGGTCTAAACCTCTCAGGTAAGGATCTAAGGACTTTTCGAACTATTTTGGACTGGGGGATATTCTTACCTAGATTGAAGCTGGAGTTTACTGTGTCATTAAGTTTCGCATAAATTCATCGAACAATCCATCGTCCTTCATTCTAATTTCTTCAAACCTAGAAGTTAACATCTGCAATTTAGAGTTCTTAACGATTTTTTGTTCCCTCGTGTGTGGTCTCTAAATATCCCGAACTTTTTTCGCAGCTTCACATATCGACAATCTCCTAAACTCCTCTGCAGACACAACCATAAATAGGGTATGAAGCCCTTTAATATTCCAGTTGCATTCATCTAAGTTTGCTCTTGTCCAATTGGCAATGGGAGTGGGGTTACTTCATTATTAATCATAGAACTAGGTGCAGTCCAACCATTCACAACACTAATCTAAGTACGCTCATCTAAGGCTTTAAATAATGCTCTCATTCAAACCTTCCATTATGCATAGTTGCTTGCGTTAAAAATCGGAGGCATGGATAATGAATAACTCATCTAGATTAATTTATAGGTCATGAATCGAAATGTGGCTATAAAACCAATTGAAATTATGATGTTCGACCCAAATTACACCTAGAGGAGGAGTGAATAGGTGATTATGTAGAATTTTAAAAAACTAATAATTAAATAGCAACAAGTCACTTTTAATTATCTCTAGATGGTTAATCAATCAATTCAATTCTCCTATGTTAAACTATCACAGTTATATGAAAATAGTAAATAATGTAGAATGATCACGGAGAAACCCCAACTGGGTAAAAATTTGGGGCATTTTGCCGATCAAAAATCCACTATAAGCGAATTTAAACTTACAATCTATCAGACACGACTACCACTAGTAATTTCTGACTTCTTGACTTAATTTCTATATCCCTCCTGGATTGTGTACCCCTACACCAACTCTCAGCTATAATTTTCTAAGCCCTCCTGGATTGTGTGCCCATGAACCAACTCCCGACTACAAGTTTCAAAACCCTCCTGGATTGCGTGCTCTTGCGCCAACTCTCGACTCTATGAATTCATCTATCTCTTGTGGATCAACAAAGAACTCAGCGTTCTCCAACAACAACTGGAACTCTAGTCACATTTCCTTGACCTTCAGAACTCTACCGGATATTTAGAAGTAAGTAGTTTGGTATTTGGATTAAGCGGATTTGATGTTTTCATCGCTAAGAACAAATCACCCTATGAAGGTTGAAGGTTATGGATAAATTTGATGAAGAAGATACGGAGCAATATGAGTTCTCTCAATGTTCAACCTTCTTTATAAAATCGTTCAGAGGCGTGCTGGTATTATACTGTAGGTTTAGGATTGAATTGGTTGGACAAAAAGCCTTAAAAATGCAAATTAAAACTTTTCGAATAACATTGTCGCTCGAGTGAGGGCTTAGCGACATGCAAGCGATAGGATGTCGCTCGAGCGAGGACAAGGCGGCTAGCGAGGGATGATTTTTCTATTTCTGCCGCTCAAGCGAAGACATGGCGATGAGCTAGCGAAATTGAGGCTTCATTTTTCTTCTCTTTTCATACTCAAACCGTAGAACCTATACAACTCAACTTATACAAATTGTAACTTACTCCTTCACTTTTACATCATATTAATTTCAGTCATTTTTGTTCACAAATTTGTCAATTACAATAAAACCTAACGATCATAATAGGTTAGGAGCTGCCCCTTTTAGAACTCTCAATTTGTGAGCGACTCGCTCACAATATTGCAATCTTGTGAAGGATTACTTTGTTATGGTAACTTCAATGTACAGGATGGGAAATGCAACTATTACATCTACTTTACAATTAGAAATGGTGTTCAATCTGTTAACTTAGCTTCTGATCCAAGAAAATCACCTTATTACTAGGTCACTTGTATTTACCTTTCGAACGTAATGCTTGATCACTTCGAGATTTGAGATATACTCATCTGAGACTGGCCTTTGAAGGCGTACCAGTGAACGGTGCTATTAACTGGTATAGCTTTAGGGGTGATGGATTATACTTCAATGTATATGAAGGGCATCTTGGAACAATGCCAATGCCTCCGCTGCCTCATGGTCGGAATGAGAGGAGAAGATGGTACTTCTGTCAGTCCCATGATCACTTGCATCTTATTGAGATCTATACTCCTCAGATGACACAGTTTAGCGTCTATGAAATGGACAGAGAGTACTCTAAGTGGTTGGAAAAATAATGTGTTGGCAATGAGGATGTCTTGAAAGCATTTCGAGCCTTTTTCTCATGATCCATCAGGTTTGCATAGATACAAATTCGATATACTTATTGTTGTTCAGCAAGAGGAGGATGGGGGTTCATTCCTCATAGTGTCTGGACCTGGTTCGATTGTCCTCTATAATCTCGAGGACAAGACTTTGAAGAAGATTTGGGATTTTAATCAAAGTAATATGGCTAGGTTGGATGCTTTTCAATATATTCAGTTGATTTCTTGCATATGATAATTTCTTACTCCTTAGATAACTATTGTGTTCTTATATATGTTGTATCTTTTGGTCGAAAAGTGTTAACACAAAATTGTAATTGAATTCAACATCCTTTTTTTTTTTTTATGCAAGAACAAGTTATTATGGTTCTCACAGCAACGCTTCTCTGAAATTTTTTTTTTAATATTCTATCCAATGAATTTCACTCGGTAACAGTGACTTGAGCATTTATAAGTAGTTTATAAACATGAGTCAAACATAAGCTATTTTTGATGAAAAGGCATATCTAATTTTACCAATGGATAATGTTCAGGAAGGATAATGTTGAATCGAGGGGGAGTTCAATTATTTCTACACTTTACCTCTTGTCTCACGTGAATTATATATATTTTTTTTTTTTTCAAACATGATTTCATGTATGTGCATAATGAAATATGTTTTATAGAGCATTGCTCCTCAAATGAGATTAGATTGTGGTGAAGTTAGGCCATGGTTCCACCAAGCCCATCGCCAAGTCATTTCTTAGCATTGGGAAATTCAGCCCCTGTGAACCATTTTTACAAGATTTTAATCAATTTTTTTGACCGTTACCAAATCAAATTGGGACCATTGCTGCCATTTTATTTTTTTTACTTCCTTCTCAACAAATTCTCACCTAATAAGGTACAAAATGAGCTCATTGTTGCCAACGCTAAAAAAATTGCTTAAAATGTTGATTAAAATGGTTGCCAGATAGGCGTTCAATATGTTAATGAATGATCATTATGCCCCTACAGCACATTTATTATAACTATTGTATCCCTTACAGCCCTAATTATTCCCGATGAATATAGATTTTTTGTTCTCAATGAAATACATACAAGTTTATTGATTTCTCTACTTTCTTCTCATTTTCTCTCTATTTTATAACAGTATAAACTAGAACTCTTCTTCATGTTGTAAAATTCTTTTAGGTATACTCCACCATCATTCTAAAGATTAATGCTAATTGTTTTCCAATTTTATTAAGTCAACACAATTTGAAGAAACTCTCTAGAATCCCATTTAATATATGCAAATGATATCAGATAGCATAAATTCATATTAGGATCATGTCCCTTGACCTTTTACTCTCACCTTTTATTGCGTTATCTTTTGATATTTTGGAATAGTTCAATTTCACTTTTATGTGGTTGTAATGCTTGTTTTATGCAAGTGGTTTTGTAGAAATCAACTTAAGAGTGGTAGGGATATCAGCTTAAGAGTAGTTCCACCTCTGGAGGTAGCAATTACCCGCTTAATCGGGTATTCAGGTCAAGGGTGGGTACGGGTAATGGGTACCCCGCCTCGCCTCGCCTCGCCTCGCCCCCTTTCCTTTAATTTTTTTTTTTTAGCATTCAATACTTTAAATGGAAAACTTTATAAAATTTCATTAGCTCTAATAAAAAATATCAACTAAAATTATCTAAAAATTATGACAAATAATAAAAGACTTAGTTTACCAAATATATTTAAATAATTTAACTTTTAAAAATAAATTAAAAATTAAAAATATATTATTATCTCACTTTAATGAATGGATGCAATAAAATGAATTTAAAATAAAAAAGATAGTAAATGGCCCCCGCCCCGCCCTGCCCCGCCCCGCCCCTTGCCGCCGACCATCCCCATCTTAAACGAGGAACGAGGTGGGAAATTGCCTCGCGGGGGGTGGGGGGGAGGGGTCACGGGGGAAGCCGCCCCGCCCCTGCCCCTGCCCCGACCCCGCACCATTGCCATCCTTATGTGGAGGCTCCACATGAAAAAGTAAAACCATCTTATCCTAATTGTTTAACATAATCAAGAGGATTTGTGACCATCAGACGGCAATCTAAATACGCCCTGCGTGAGAAAAACGTTCGTACTTCTTCACAACACTACCAAAATGCCAAAAAATTCAATATTTAAGTTTGCATTAGAGGAAGTCTGAAAGGTTTACTTTTTGTGCTTTCTCAGGCTCTCAACGTACCAATTATCTTACGGTGATCAAGTGTACATATTTTATATAAGGGATATCGCCAATCAAATTGATGGGTAGAAAACATAACATTTATCTTCCCAGCTTCCATTGACTCCAATCTCTTTCGATAGAAAAAGCATACATAATAGCTTGAAGAGATGACATATATGTGTTGTCTCAGTTTGTTTTCTGTTTCAAATTTTGGGACTTGGGTCTGCACCTTTTTGTTCTATCTTCAAGCTAGAGATGAGATAAGTTCGGAAACTCCATTAATCGGATTCTGATACTTTAGAAGATTCAGGAATACACTCTTGGTTTTGATTTCTTCTTTGGTAAATCTTTATCTTTGTGATCTTAATTTGTGGTCCGCTTCACTGGAGTATGAAGTTGAAGAGATATGCCGAGATCGATGTATAGTGAGGCTTGAGTATGTGAAGCGCTATACTCATGCTCAAATTGAGCTTTTTTTTTTTTAATTGTAATTTGCAAATTGATGAAAAGAAACAATTAAATCAACTAAAGAGTTTTAACAATTCATAAAGTGCATTTGACTATGCGTATGAACAAGCATCTAAAAGTTCATGAGAAGAAACAATGGAATCAACTAAAGAGTTTAACAAGTCGTATTGTGAATTTGGCTAAGCTTTTGAACAAGCAAATTCACATTTTTTTTAGTTAATTAAATAATTTTTACTGGATGGTCCCAAAAAAGTGACTTTTTAGAAAGCTCAAAATTGTATAGAAAAAAATTTACTTCTAGACTTGTACACATGAGGATCTCGATCCTTCATCCTGATGTTGGAGGCTCATCTTTTATGTATGTCAAATGAGGATGGATAGATGTACATATAGGTACTCCAATTCGGGCTGATTCAAGATAGCCTCTCGCTCTCTTTTTTGGATGTTGCTTTCTCTCTTGATTTCCATGTGTTGTAATTCGATCCAAGTGATCTTTAAGTTGTGTTCTTTCTGAGTCTAATGCAAGTTGGGAATGGTTTTAAATTAAGTGAAATTGGTCAACTTTGAGCTCCAATTTCAGTGGGGCCCGTACTCTGACTTTAACAGGACCAAGCATATTCACATTCTAGTCTATGAGGTGATTAACGTGATAAATTTATTTATCGAAAATCATTTAGATTTGAATGAAATATTTGATTTTAAATTAACTCATTTAAAACTATAAACTAATGAAGAATTTGATTTAATTGGAAATTGTTAAATTCTTGTCCCACGTAGGAAAGTTAGGAAACTTTTGTGTGATTTATATTGGAAGTTTCGTAATTAGGTTTGGGCCCTAAGGGGTACCGGCACGACACAAGCACGTGTCCATGTCCGAGTCCAAGTGGGTACGAGTACGTCATTCTCCTATATATATATATATATATATATATATATATATATATATCGTCTTGGACAAAATTTGTAATTAATCAAATTCTTGAGTACTTAGTGAAATTAATTTTTCATTGGCTTATTTTCAGGTATTTTCTGGTGTGACTGCCTAGGTCGTCTGTTAACCGACTTAACAATGTCTATTAAATAGACGTCTGCTAACAGACTTAACACAATGTTTCAATCTGAATAGAGTTATATGTTCGAGTTTTGGAGGATTGTTTGAACAGTGACCACTGTTCTGAAAAGGATAGAAGATTGTTCGAATGGCCACACACACACACATATTTGAAGTATAAAGACTTCATTGAGTTCATTGGAACTCCTGCAAATTATTGTGCTGCTTTCGTAGGAGACAATTTCTAAACGCCTTTAGCACCATTGAATTGAGCAAATTCGTCTTAAGGACACATTGTGAAGGTGGGTTAGAAATTAAGATTCTAATCAAGTTGATCGATGCATTACGCTGTTAAAATCCATTCAAGTAAAATCTGAAAGTGTTTGCATTTTCAAATTGTTCGAATGAGGAAGGACTGATTGGTGGTTAGTAGCAAGAAAGTTTGCTGTCTTGATTGGTTTGGTACCTTCAGTAGAGAGGTGTTCTTAATTTGTCGAGGAGCTGCAGATTAGTGGGTGTATTGTGTTTAATATGTTTACTAAAAATTTGGTACTCTATGGCTAAACTTTAAAAAATTCTTGCTCCTTCACAAGTTAAGGAGGTTTTATATCATGCTTTTTTTTTCTAAATGAG
The DNA here is from genome assembly GCA_903798345.1 of Fraxinus anomala. Lineage (NCBI taxonomy): Eukaryota > Viridiplantae > Streptophyta > Magnoliopsida > Lamiales > Oleaceae > Fraxinus > Fraxinus anomala. The sequence goes on from CAIGRN010072529.1 coordinate 9,942, forward strand.
GCCACTTTACTATGATTGTTTTATTTTGACACTTCTAATTATGTTTACCAAAAATTTGGTACTCATTGGCTAAACTTTTTCTTTAAATAGGGTGTGCATCCTTTTAATTTTTTATGTTAGAGGGCTTCTAAGGAATGAAAGGTCTCCTCTATCTTAGTTCTATTTTACTCTAAGTTTCCATTTGTGTTTTCCTGATTTCTCTCAATTTTCCAAGTTTTTGCACAATGTGGCCTGTCCTCAGTGTCTCCACTATATCTAAAATGGGAAGAAGTCGTGGACATAACTGCATTGTTGGTATTCGAACAATTTTTTGGATGAAAAATGCTTGCTTGGGATTGAGTTGATGAGTTTTGCTCTCAGACTTATCAATCAACATTTGCTCATGAGCTTGCAGCGCTTAAACAAATTGGTTGCATGAATATAGCACTTATGCCAACACTGCAATGGAAAATCTTTTATACTTTCGAACTAAAGCCGTGTTTCACCTTCACAGGAGCGGAGCCAGAATTCAATGGTACGAGGGGCTACTGGGTTGGACAGTGGAAAAAAATGAGCTATAACCAATATTTTTTTTTTTTTAACAAAATCTGGCTTGGACAAGGGTGGGTTGTAGCCCACCCCTCTCTCCGCCACTGCACCTTCATAACAGAGAGATGTTGAGTCTTAAGAGAATTCTGTACTTATGCCAAATTAATAAACAAGAGGGGATCAATTATTTTATTTGTGGGATTGTCATTTTCACCTTGTACTTTGAAGATAGATGAAAGGAAATTGAAAAACTCAATGAGGCTTAAAGAGGATATGAAAAAGTTTTTTCTAACGAATAGTAAGACACAAACAATTTATGAAAAATAATTTCATGTTTTGTAATTATTCGTTATTCAATTTCAAAAATATAAAAAAATATATATTTAATATCAACTGAACACTTAAATAACAAAAGTCAATATAAAATAAATTTTTAGTTTATTCTGCCATGCAACTAAAAATAAATTTTAATTAAATTAGGTATTTCCTAATAAAAAATTTCATGATTTATGATTTAATATTTTTTATAATTTTAAAAATTAAAAAATACAAATTTGTGAAATATATGAAACGGTTTCAAGATTCTAAATTAAGATCCAGAAAAAAATGAATAGATCCTAAACTTGACCACATAAAAATAACTGTTCATAGAATATTAACCAACTAACTTCCCTATAAATAATAATGTTGAGTTTGTACAAAACACAAAAAACAATAAAAATAAAGACTTTCTTTGATCTTTCTAATCAACATTACCAAAAGAAATATGGCAAAGCTTATTCAAGCTTCAATATTCTTCGTTGTGGCTTTCTGCTTCTTGTCCTTCCCTAGCATCATCTACTCAGAAGACGTTCCCCAACCCCCAGTTTCTCAATTTCACATTCAGGGACAAGTTTATTGTGACACATGTCGTGCTCGATTCATTACTGAACTTAGCGAGTTCATCCCAGGTATATCATTATAATCCGTACAAAATGCTACTCATATTATATCCTGTTTTCCAGGTTATTCAAAAAAATAAAAGGCTACTCAAGTTGATTTTTTGTATTTTGTGTCTATATTTGTAAAATTTCAGTAAAACCAAAATTTGCTACTTCAATTGTTGCTAAACTTCCTTATCTAACAGTTTATGAGGTTGTTCAGCATGCTAGTAGAGATCGAGCGAGTAGAATTGCAGTCACTTGTTTAAAATAAATTGTGCATGAGCCTACACACAGGAGAAGACATGTTAAGAACTAAATTTAACAATGGTTTAAACTTCATATCACATATTATTTCTCTTTCATTTCTACAAGATGGGCATGTAATAATAACAACACAAACTTTATCTTCATATTCCAATGAAATGAAAGATTGGTTATAAGAATTCCTTTGTTGTGCATTCATTCATCTTCTTTATGGTGGTGTATGTGTAGTTGAGGAAATTGATTATAATAGATATAGTTCATAATTTATACCTTAAATCTTGGCTTGTAGGTGCCAGTGTACGCCTCCAATGTAAAGACAAGGAGAATGGAGATGTAACATTTACTGAGATAGGTTACA
>CAIGRN010072547.1:0-11052 GCA_903798345.1 Fraxinus anomala
CATAAACTAAGAAAATAATTTAATTCTTAATACACAAAATAATATTAAAACATAACCAGATTTGTTATCTTTGTGCTTTTCCTTTTGTTTCTGTTCGGTAAAATCTTGAAAGCGTATGAAATCATTGACAAGTAATACGCAGTGAATTAAGAATATCATTCTATGAGGAATAAAGTTCAACTTTATTATACTAGTTACAAGCAAATTCGATAAATGTAACAGACGAGATTGATTGTTGGTTTACTATACTAATTTTAAATATGAAAGTAATAAAGATTGGGTTTTATCAAATAACGAAAAGAATGTATTGGATTTCCGACTCCACCTATTGACTTTTAGTTCTAATTCTTAACTTATGTTAGTTAGTGTGGTTAACGTATTTGTGACAATCGATAATCCGATAATATTCGATATTCTTTTCTAAGATATATTAAACTTCCATTCCTAATCCGAATTCATATGAAAAAAATACATTTAATCATATGATTATCACACGCGATCGCACATGTCATAAATATTATTTCTAATACTTATTGCCGGTGTATTAAATATGCAGTGTTCTACCTATTGTGAGTTTTTTTAACACTTCAAATAAGTAACTTATATGTCCTAATGGTGCGAAAACATTAAAACAAATATGATTAATGCATATAAAATCACAAACACGAGAATTAACTAAAGAATAACAAGTCTCGAATTAAAAATTATAAATCAATAGGTTTTGTCATCCATCCAATACGTAAAAGATTTAGCCAAAACATTGCCACATGAAAATTACACAAAAGAATAAATAAAGACATCACCCGAGACTAAGAAATTTGAGAAGAACGTGAAAACGTCGATCATTCGCTTAAACCTCGATCCCAAACAATGCAATTCCACTCCTTCAATGTAAAAATCTCTCTTTCCTTGCTCTACTATGATTAAAANAAAAAAGAAGAAGAGAGAAATGATATCATCCGAAGCTAAGACACTTGAGAAGAACTTGAAAACTTCAATTCCTCGCTTGAAATTCGATCCCAAAAGATGCAATTCCGTTCTTTGAATGTAAAAATTTTCAGTTCCTTGTTCAATTATGATAAAGACTCTGTTCAAACCATTCTGGACTTACTTCCCAATATATAGAATGCGAAATGATTGCATTCTATAAGTTACCAAAAGAAAATAAGGAAAACAAGATTTTTCCTATTTTTACACCTAGGCGTGCATCTAGGTATACTTGAGGCGCACGCCTCAAGTGGTTTGCAAGCCTCACACAGCCTCAAAAGAGGCTTCAATGCACATCGCCTGCAAGGGCGCACGCCTTAGTTCAACTGCTGGATAACTATCAATATTTTTATCATAACGTTCTCTTCCAATATTCGATTGAGGTAATTCAAATTGCGTTAGAAAGATAATTTAAAGAGCTACAATTCTTATAAAAATAACAATTTTCCAATTCAAATGTTTCCTATTCCAAAAATGGGTCTTATTATGAGACTGAAAATCAAGAGCATAACTTTCTCTTGGAACTTGATGTGTGATAATACTTTGACTATATTTCATCCATTTGACATCTTTCTTTATCCAATTAACTCATAATACTCTCAAATCTTTATCATGAGGTTCGACTCAAATTTTGTGTATGTTGCAATTTAATCCCCACACTTTTGATTTCGCCATTATTTTCCATTTTTGGCTTGTTCTCTCTAATTCTTCATCAAATCATATCTTTTACCTATTAAACACAATACATAACAAATTAGATAATATTTCAAAAGAACTGTAAGATGTTATTATTTAAGACCTCAAATAAGTGTAGAAAATGCATTTACTAAACCTCCAAACTTCGGCATTTGTTTGTCCTCAAACAAAATTATAATATAACTTAAAATAAAAGCAAAGACATGCAAAACATGTATATATTTTTATTTATTTTTATCTCAGAATTGAAATAATAAGATTAAATCTATAAATAGCTTCAATGTCACATTACCAAAATCAAAATCCACGTTTCCAATGCACAACCGATGTATGTATGTGTGTGTGAAGAATTAAGTAGAATATCATGAATTTACAAGTAGTTTAATTTACAACCCTTAATGGTATAAGATTCAGACACCCTTAAACTTGTGCTTTTTACTCTCTACCAGTGTGTGATTTAAAGTTGAATCTTTATACTTATCCCCACCTCTCTACTTTAGATAGATTTCACTAATTGCAAGTCAATACTTCAACTAACAAGGATTCCCTAATTATTTTGATTGCTTCAATCTCCAAGACTCAACTAACCTAATAATCTCTTATCAAAATGCAAATTTTCAAACAAGTGTTTGGGGGCTTAAACAAGGCAAGTTGTGCATCTTCTATTTCACGCACCTATTCTTAGATTTTCTATTTTTTATTTACAGTACTTTCTCCATTAATCTTTGTAAATGACCATTGTAGCGATATTTTGACCGATAACTCTCAAGTCAGACAACTTTAGGGCAACATGTTTTAGACACTCTTGTAGGCTTAATAACTCAAGTCATAAAGGCTACGAAGAGAAGTTTTCAAGTATATATAAAAAAAATTTCTACCTTGATTAGTGTAATGCCCCTTATTAAACACTCATTCAAGCAAACCAACCTCTAACTTAAGACTTCATCTAATTTTATCTCATTGATTTTAGATGGATGATTTAGAGACTCATGAAGTGTATAATCAGTTATTTGAGGAGAGTTTTAAGAAAAAAAAGTGAATAAAAACGTATTTAAGAAGGTTAATGAACTTGAATTAGAAAGAGAGAGACTTATATGTGACCTTTAAGAGTCAACCAAAAGTCTGTGTGAGTTAAGATTAGTCAAGGAAAACTTAGAGGCTAATGTTACCCTAACTGGCGACCTTGAGAAATGCAATACTCAACTCCATTCCTTTTTAAGTAGATCTCAGAAATCAGACAATCTTTTAGGGTTGAACAAACTTGTTGGAATATGGGGGGGTCTAGGATAAAAGCAGATTGATCATAATAGGGCTAGTATTTCTAAAACCACTTTCGTCCATATCGCCAACCAACCTAGGTATGTTGCGAATTCTGAACCTAAGAACAAGGACATCTTAGGACAGAGGCCTACTAGATATCATAGGATCAACTAGCCCATAAATCAATATCAGGAACCACATAGATTTAGACCTAGGTTTATCCCTAAGTGTCACAATTGTGGTAAGTTAGGACACACAAGGCCTATGCGTTACAAACTTTTGAATAGGAATAAAAGTCAACATAGATTTGGCTGGTCGACTCCCTTACTTATTAGGTTAGTCACTTGACCGAGTTGATGACACTGTTGACTAGGATTAATTCTACTTCTAAGAAAATTTGGGTAAAAAAGAGTGATTTCTATGGTCACAGGGATGTTCTAAATGGCGATATTGATATTGTTGCTCTTCAAGGTGAGAGTGTTTGTGTACCTCAATGAGTAGGTATTTAGGTGCATGCATATGCTAGTTCATTAAGTTTATACATTCTTGCATGCATCTTATATTTGTATATTCATTTTGTTTTGGTTTGTTTGTTTTATTTTCTTAATAAAAAGGGGGATTGTTTTTTTTAAACTATATCACATTATGTGATTTACTCGAACATGCTTATTGTGAACAAGTACGTGCATATGATGAATAGTAACGTAGTTTCCATTGCTTTGTTTAAGGTTTTTGTGAAGTATTTGGCGTATCTTTTTTCATGTACCATCTGTAGAGCACACACTGTGATCTTATGAGTAAGTCTGACCACATGTGTGAAATTTGGAATGACAGTCATATGTTGGTGAGGTGACCTTGAATGTGAATTGACATTTAACTAGTTGATCTAAGCTCTCGTATATTCCCTAAAAAGAAAAAAAATAATGATTCATCTTATACTTTTTTTTCGAAGCCTATTTGACTCGAGCAATTAAATTTAAGTGGTTTCTCAAAACTTGATGCCTTAAGGTTATCTAACTCGGAGTCAACGACTCAAAGATCATTGCAGGGTCATCTTAGTTGCTTAACGAAGAAAGTCTGCACATAAGATGTGAAAATAAAAAATTACACATGCTTAAATTCAGGGGAGAAAGAAAAAGCTGCATGAAAATATGAGTTACATTGATAAATAGGTCCTAGTGTTTTGGGTTTGACTTTTATTAATAGAAGAAAATACTCATTCTGCAGTGATATTTAGTATGTCATTTCTCACAAATTTTAAGGTTTGGAGTTTTGTTCATAGGGAATTAGTGACACTTTTCACACATGAGTCACTTATACAATTTACTCCATTTTGTGTGGAAAGAGTTTACTGTTCGTTAATTATATTGTACAAGTGAACAATTGCATTTTCGAGTTATCATATGACGTTGGTTTACGTGCATGATGCCACATTTTAAAAATCATGAAAATGTTACTTAAAAAAAATTCAAAGAAAAAGTGCTATTTTTAAAAATTGCCTAGGCGCTAGCTAAATGCTAGGATTATCCCTCAAGCGCTCATAACAGAGACTTGGTGCTTGCTAGTTGCGTCCTACCGCTCAAGCAGTAGCTCGATTAAAGTTTAAAATAGGTTCAGTTTCTCGCATTTCTTCAACATAAAATTACCATTTTTCTCCAAAATTGAAACACCCATCAACGAATCTTGATTTCAATAGTTCATTTGGCACATTTAAATCAACACTAAGGTGGATTAACAACATTTATCATACAATTTCATCCAATTCAAGGTAAAATTTCGGAAAAACCTTACTTTTAGAAATTTTGAAAATTTTGGGATTTTTGATGATTCATTGCATTCATCTCGAAATTCATACATATACATTGTTGGGATTGGAGGTTTGGATCATTGTATGAGAGTATTGCATCGAATTTGTGAAAATTGTTAAAAACCTTTTTCCAACTCTGACTGTCCTACGAGTTGGATGGATTTTTCTTTAATTTCGTTTAGTTTCTTACAATGTAGAAGGAGAGTGGGCTAGGTTAGTTCTTGGATTGTGTTGTGGTTGGATTTTGACAATAAATCATAGTTAAGAATTGATTTTTGCATTATGTTCTTGAACTTTGTATACCACATGTTTGATAAAATGCTTCTTTGACTGTTTTGATCGATTTTCAAAATGATTTTGATCGAACATGTTGGTTATACACACGTGAGCTCATTCAGGACATACGTTTGCACTTTGGTGTGTTCTAAATCAAAATTGGGGTGGATACAAATTTCAGCTACATTTACTCGGTGTCATACATTGTACTCTACTTGCGTCTAGCCACTGCATGCCCTGCATCCCTGTATTAAGTCACCTTGTTCAATCACTTCATTACGTCTGTACGATATCTTGCATGATTCCTTCAAGAATTTTCATTCCTTAGGATGCATTGGGTACTTTTGCCTCGTTTCATGTACATGTAGCATGTTTACCTCATTTTACGTGTTTTTAACTCTTTTTGTGTGCATAAGTCTTGGTTATCTCGTTTCACGTGTATAACATACGTTCATGCATATCATTCATTAGTTCTTCATTGAGATATACTATATCGCTTGTTATCATCCTATTGATAAGTTTTTGTTTAAAATTTTATGACAGATGCCACCTAAGAGATCGAGGACTTCCAGTTAGAAGTCAGTTTCCTCGACTTCTATTGACGGTTCAATTGATTGGTCGAGATTTATATCTGCCGTTACTCAGGAGGTATTTATGAGTCAATTTTCTCATCGTCCACTTCTTGTTGAGTGTGAGGTCATACTGAAAGACCTATCTACTAACATGGGTGCTACCATTATTTCTCGTGGATGGGAGCCAGTATTTCGGAATCTTATTCCTTCTTCATATCTCCTTGTTCGGGAGTTTTACGCGAACATTCATGATATTCAGTCTCTTTACTTCAGTGTCTTTATTAGAAGTTAGGTGGTGCAGATGTGTCCTGATATTATTTCTGACATTGTTCAGATCCCTCGAGTCCATCACCCATTATATCCACACTTATTTGATGATTCAAGTCCACCTCTTTCTGTTTTGACATTGAATCTTTTCAATACTACTATGGACGTTGGTAGGGATCCTATTACTAATCGGTTCCCGCCAATCATTCAACAGATTTCGCTGCGCATTGTGTGCATAAATTTATAGCCCGTTTCTTATTTATCTATCTTATCTTTGGAGAATGCTAGATTTCTATATTCTTTATTCCATGGCAATTCTATTGAACATTTCTCTTTATCTGTTATCATCTTTTGAACTAGTGGCAGGACGATAGATCTTCCTTATGCCTATTTGATACGGCGCTTGGTTGAGGGGCTCGGGATTACTTTCTCCGAGGGGGTTGTTGAGCAGTTGTCTCATCCTATTGGTCAGGCCACGCTTGCTTAGAGTAGGTCTCACATTCCTGCTTCCTCAATTCCGACTGATACTCTAGATGCCCTTTTTTGCTCTTGAGGACCCCGATGTTACTCCTTCTTTTGCTATTGATATTCCACCTACGGGTGTCATTGATATTCCTTCTACTTCAATTCCTTTTGTGCCTTCTTCTGGTTCTATAGATGCTTCAGTTGTTATGATGGGATAGCTTTCCTTGATCATCGAGCAATAAGCTCGTATGATGGCTGAAATCAAGATGCTACAATCCATTTCTGAGAATGATACAATGGATCTTGCTTCACTATAGCTAGATGTTCAGTGGATGCGCCAGAACTGGCATGATGGAGACGATGTTGAGTAGGACTTACATGAGTAGGTTGACCTATTTGACATTTGTGACAAAAAAAAAAAGAGTAGTTAGAGTATTTTGTGTATTTTCAATAGATTTTGGAGTTGTATTGGAATAATAGCTATTTATTATGTATTGGTTATATTATTAACATTTGGCATATACTAAAGGGGAGTAGTTATTTGACTTGTGATAGTCTGCTAAGCTATATTAAGTTTGATGTTTTAGTGATATTGATGTTTTCATTGGTGTTTTGATTTATGTTGATATCACTTCTTAATTTAGCTAGCATGATTATTATGTTATTTACAATATGTCTCAACTATTTTATATTGATGATTTTTTCCCTTAACCATTTCACGCACTTTTAAACTTGGTATTTGAATTGTTGATTTAAGAAAATAGGTTTACAAGGAAAGCAAGTCACAGTTCAGTCAGTTGGGGGCTTTGGACAGTTAGAAGTTTTTACTGTTCATACGTTGTTATTGTCATATTTATTTTTGTCACAAAATATCAAATAGGAGTTTGTTAAGTTTTGTAATTAATTGGCTATTTTTAGCAAAATTAAAGTAATTGATAAGTTGTAAAAATCTAGAAGTTATTTGGGTAGAAGCATAGGTCAACAAGAATTCCAAGAGATCAAAGACGGAACAAGGAGAAAAAATAGCCATAACGATACTAGATTGCCGCTGGTCAGCACTCGAGCGGCATGAAGCAAAAATGAGTAGAACCACTGGCGCCTGGTTGGTGCTGAACAAAATTCAAGTTTGAGATTTTAAGTTGTTTTCTAATCCTATACAACCCTAAACTCTCTAAACTATAAATACGCAAGCCCTAGTCTGAGTTGGTCGTGGGTTGATCATTCTTATACAAGAGAGGACAAAACGAAAACATCCTACATTAATTCTATCAATTTTCATGATTCAACCAAACAATTGAAAACATTAAAACCCAGATAATCAAAACACCAAAACACCTACTTCCGTATAATGTGTCAGAGTTCTGAAGATTCAGGAAGTTGATCGGAGTTCTAATTAGAGAAGAATGATGAACGAGTTCGTTCTTGGAGATTCACATGAAATAAACGAGTCCAGAGTTCTGGAACAGGTGCTGAAGCATGGAGTTCAAGAAGTTCCTTGGTGTTGTGGATAAGTGGTTAGAAAATACAAATGTTTAGTTAAGCTCCTGTTTGGTCTCTTTCTTCATTTTAACTATACATTCTCTCAATAAAATAATATTACACACAAATATAAAAATTTTCATAACTTTTCTACCACACATTCTCCCATCAATCACTATTCAAAAAATTAAATTCTCAAAAGAATGGGCGTCAAACACCCACTAAGTTTGAACAATCTGTAAGTTTTTATCGTTTATAGTGGATACTGCTAGTTTGGGCGTGATATTTTTGATCCCACAAGGGGTTTTCCTTGTCATCAATTTTATGGTATTATTTACTTTTCTGCAATATATCAATTGTGGTAATTCAACTAATGATAATATTACATGTGAATTCATATTGATATAATCAATAATTGTTGGCGCTTTTATTAATTGATAAATTTAAATTCCGTATAAAATACTTATTCACCACGTTTAGCTGTTAATTGGATCAAACATCGTTATTTTCAATGCTGATTGATGAGCGATGAAGCAAAAGATGCGGGCTCAAGAGCTCTTAGGCATGATGTGATTTGCATGAACTTAGAGCTGTTGTTATTAATGTGATACAAATAACAAAGTCGAGGCTGTGTATTTAATAAAAGTGCTACAGATTGAGTACATTTATGCAATTGGAAAGGCACGTGCCTCATTTGGATGCATGATATGTGGATTCTTTGCAACCGTCGTGTTATGATTTAAACGAGTATAATAATATGTCCATATAAAAAAATAGATTAAACAAGAACACATGATTTACGTAAAGTATACCACGGGCAGAAGAGTGGAATTTATTAATATCAATAATGAAGAACTACAAATTATTGTGTAGAATGTTAGGATTTGATTTTTTTGACATTTACTCCTCATATATATAGTGCAAGAAGAGCCTAAGATGTGAAATTTGACCATAATTAAGTCTATGCAATAATGAAGTGTTGGGATAATATAGGATTCAAAAAATTGCTAAAAATAGCGAGCTAATCAAAAGCTGGATAAGACTGACGCTTGAGCAATGGTCTCGTAAAGGTCGAGTGGTGGCCGACCGCTCGAGTTGCCTCCTTGGGGCTAGTAAGCACTGGCTTCCTTGTTTTAAGTACTCAAGCGGTGCCGAGTGCGTAGCGAGCCCTGGACATGATTCTTCCTTCTCTTTGCACAATTTCTTCCTCTCCTATTGCAACTTGGATTCTTTCATGACTTCTTCAAATCCAAAACAAATTCTAAACTCTCAATATAACTCCCAAATTAAATTCCTACTAGAATTCACAAAGAGACTTCAACTAGAATTCTCAAGTAGTATTCAAATAAATTACCAAATAGTCTTCCAAATAAAATTCGGGTCATACCGTAATTCTAATACGTTGGATTTGAAGTTCCACATGCTTCTCCAATACGATCAATTGGACTTGTTGGAGTGACCCTGAATTTACTCAACCTCTCACTCTTAGTCCCTATTCTTCTTCTACTCTCTAGTTTTTTAGGGTTTGATATTTTGAATCTTCTTCTTTTTCTTGAAAGTGTTAGAAAATGCATTTGGTGTGTGTGAGATCAAGAGTTTAAGTCGATCTTGGTTTCTTATGCAATCTATGCATGTGTGATAGGATTTGAGAGAGATTTATTTATGGCGTGAAACCATAGAGTTTCTGATTGTACTTGTAAAATTCCTTAATTCAGAATTCAAAGAGCAAATCGTGAAAAATAGGAAGAAGAGGAGAAATTATATTCTCTACTTACCTTTTACAATTTGCATCTAGTGTGATATAAAAAGAATAAAGAAAGGAATCTTTTTAACAAACTAAAAATGCAAGACAGGTGTGTTAACTAACAAAACAAACTCAAAAAAACTAATTTGGATTCAATTCTTCCAGCTCAGCTTCAGTTATTTTTGGCTGCAGTTTTACGGTTTCTTTCCTTTGCTTCTTGGGCCTTTAATTCTAAGGCTTCAATGTGGGATTGTAGATTCCAACACCTCTGCTCAAGAGGGGAATGGATATTTATCAATCCCATCTTGCGAATGAGATGATGAAAGTTGAGAGAACCAAGCGGTTTAGTTAGGATATCGGCCAACTGATGCTTGGAAGGAATGTGGATGATTTTGATGAGACCCTCTTGTAATTTTTCCCGAACTAGATGACAATCAAGTTCAATGTGTTTTGTTCGCTCATGATGAACGGGGTTAGATGCAATATCAGAGGCAGGTTTGCTGTCAGTATAGAGGAGAACGGCTTGAGGATGAGCAATGTGTAAATCAGTCAATAGGTAGACCAACCATTGAAGCTCACAAGTGGTTAAAGCTAGAGCTCTGTATTCAGATTCAGCAAAAGGACGACTAACAGTTGATTGCTTCTTCGATTTCCAGGATATAAGAGAGTCCCCAAGAAAAATTGCCAAACCAGTAACACTTCTTCTAGTGTCAAGGCATCCTGCCCAGTCACTATCTGAGAAAGCTTTTAGGTGGATAGAAGAAGCTGAAGACAAGAAAATGCCCTGACCTGGTGTTGCTTTAATATATCTCAGAACTCTCTCAGCAGCTCTAAGATGTGTAGTGCTGGGATTAGCCATGAATTGACTTAAAACCTGTACTGAATAAGCTAGATCAGGCCTAGTTATTGTAAGGTATATAAGGCGACCAACAAGTCTTCTATAGGATGCAGGGTTGGATAAAGGAGGTGATGAATCATTTGCACTTAACTTCAGTGTAGATTCCATAGGGAAGGCTGCTGGTTTACAACCAGAAAAACCACTGTCTTGTAAAATATCCAAAGCATACTTGCGTTGACATAGAGTAATTCCCCGTGCTGATCGAGCCACTTCAATGCCCAAAAAATATTTCAGCTCACCCAAGTCTTTTATGGTGAAAGTGTCATGCAAAAATTTCTTTACAATGTCTACATCAGTTATGTTATCAGATGCAATGATAACATCATCAACATATATCAATAATGCCATAAAACTCTTTGAAGATCGTTTGATGAACAAAGAGAAATCGGATTTGCCTTGAGTAAAACTAAGCTGAATCAAAGAAGACGATAATTTTGAAAACCACTGTCTTGAAGCCTGTTTCAAACCATATAGACTTTTCTTGAGTTTGCAAACTCTAGGATCAGAGGGTGAGGAGTATCCTGGTGGCAGCTACATATACACTTCTTCGTGCAAATCTCCATGGAGAAAAGCATTGTTTACATCAAGTTGATGTAAATGC
>CAIGRN010072554.1:0-10231 GCA_903798345.1 Fraxinus anomala
TTTAATATTTTATTATTTATAACTATTTAAATATTTCATTATTTCTTATTTTAATTGTGAATATTTTATTAATTGTTTAACATTTAATTGTTTTTGTAATTGTTTTCTTTTATTGTTAATTATTTATTTCAATTAAATATGAAATAATTAATTTCAATTTATATAAAGAATTCAATAAAATAGTTATTTAATATTTAAAATTAAATGTTCAATAAACAGTTAAACAATATATGTTATATTAATTAAATAAATAATTTAGGAAATAAATAAATGGCCCGTCTAGCCCAGACGCACGGACCAGATGGCCCCCGTTTGGGATGCCCAGAGTCGCCCAGACGCGCAGTCTTGGCTGTCTGGGCCATACTGGGCGTCTGGCCCCAGACGGCCCAGACTCTGAACTGGGCATTGGCCCAGACGGCCATGCAGGGGCGAAAGCAGCGACTCCTTCGCCGCTGCAAATGGCAGAGATTGCCATTTCTGTCGATCTCCGTCCCCAAATCTCACAAAAATGATGAATTTTGTGTTGAAAATCATACATAATTTATTGATCTATACAAATTTCTACAAAGATTATTCAACAAATCTACACAACATGCTTTATTTATTCAATGAACATACAAAATGCCTTGTAAAATACATATAATGGTTCCAAAACTCACATTCTTCAAGTGGAATGTCGATCTCCGGTTGGGTTATCGATTTTTTGGCCGGATGGGTCATCGATTTTAGGCACGAGTGTTTCCTCTCCTTTCTCCATTTCAAATCACGTGAGGGTAAAAATGTTTTTTCATTGTTTTTAATTATTTATTAATTTTTCCTTTTTTTTTTAAACATGGTCAAAGCTATTGTGGAAAGATGTCCAAGTCAACCGGCAATCTTCCACTATTTCTTCCGTTGTCGGGTCGGGTTATTTGGTCTGGTCTGCTCACAGGCAATATTGGGCTTCTTGGGGGTACATTTGATTAAGTAACCAAGGAAGTTCATTGTTTCAAAAATCTCTCAACTTTTACTATGATCACACACTACTCACTGAACTTTAATTTGCTTCGCAATGTTCATGAACTTTCGACTTTTGCACTTCATCCATCATTGTCAAAAAAACCGTTAACACTTCTGCTGACGCCGCAGACGAATTCCTAACTTAACAAGTAACTACCATTAAAATAATGCCAACTCAGATATGGAATCCAAAACATACAAATACATGTCCCAAATGTCTTTAAAATGCGATTTGTTGAATCTTTAAAAAATAAAAAAAATTAAAACCAACCCATTTGTCGTTGACCACCCATTTATTTCCCAACAACTCAAACCTAAAAAAATGCCAAAATCCTCCCAACAGATTTCATCCCAACTTGGTCACTCACAAAAGCGACAGCAACAGTACGTATCCACTTTCAATGATAATTTTTTTCATTGCGAATATTTATCCCGATGTTGGCATGAATATGTCTAAAGCTTCTGGGTCGAAGACATCTTAGACAACATTGAATTCTGATCGAAGGTTTTTTGGTTGCCCATCCTATGGAACACGAGAGGCCTGTAATTTCTTTGTTTAGGTCGACACGAAACTGAACGATAGGTAATCAAAGAACAGAGTTGAAGAAGAACATCGCATAATTTGTTAAATGATGATAGTGTACAAGATCGCATTTTGGGTTGTTCTTACTATTGCTGTGGGTATGCTAATACTTTGAGTGCAGTAGTTGCGTGTCGTATTAATGTTTGTAGTTTGAATGTAGTTATTGTAGGTCCAGTATTAATGTTGGTAGTTGGAATGTGGTTGTATTGTTCTTGTAGATTAATGGTAATATTATGTTGGAATTAGCCTTTGCTTTATGTAATGTTGGAATGAGAATATATTTTATTGGGATGCCAAAGTTAGAGTAACAAATTTAAATACAAAGCATTTCATAGATAGTAACTTAGTAGTTCAATACACATGTTCCAAAATACTGCAAAGGCCGAAACCAATTTGAATACATATGGCGTACGCAAAATCTACGCCAAAACATAGCTACCAAAATATTATAAAACATGGACTCAAAAGATACGACATTCTTGATTTTTTTTTTTTGTAACAAAAACATTCTAAGTTAACTACTCCATCTACAGCTACCCTTTGTCAAATAGATAAACAGATTTCTCCCATTCGAACACCCTTAAGTTAACTTGGTTGTCGAGATGTGGTTGCAGCCATCTTTGCACGTCATCGACCGTACACTCTAGTTGTCCGCAACTGTAATGATTCAGCAACTTGTATCTCTTCAAAGTTGTTCACCATATCATCCAAATTACTTACCCGTTGACCCACATTTCTTCCCTCCGAAGCGCCTTCAGATGCTGCCCTGCTCATTGAGGGTCGATTTGTCCTTCTTGTACTTAACTTTCCCTAAGAAGTATACCACGTCAAAATGAGACATTTTTACAAGATATTGCAACTTACAACTTGAAACTCACACTTGTTGTGGATATGTTTGTTGGTTGTGATTCTACATCTGCCAATGGGGCATCAAATATATCTTGTAATGAAGAAATTGGAAACTATTAGTTCTCGAAAATTTGAGATATGAAATGAAATGAAAACAACTCACATTCAATACGACAGGCATAGATAAATGGTATCTTTTGTTGTGGCCACGCACACCACAAGTGGAGCACATCATGCTCACGTGTCCCTTATTCCTCACATAAGACTTACCCTAAGTGTGCACCACAACTTCCTCGCATTCTTCCTTCTCTTTTTCTATCATGCCTCTTCTTAGGCAGTTTCCAGTTTGGTGGGTTTATCGGTCCCACATTTACCTCTGGCCATAGTCATTGCTCGTTCATTGGGTTCAATTTATTATCGTAATAATTCAAATATGTCTCTTTTGTGTAGTAATTGTCAACATAATCCTTTGGTTTGTTTTAAGACTCTCGAATCACCGCCATCACATGCAAGCATGGTATCCCAGTCAACTCCAACTTTCGACATGCACAACTTCTGTCCTCAAGGTCTACCACAGAAGACCTTGAACTGCACTTTACTTGCCATTTTGAACCCCCTGAGAAATGCATAAAAATCACTGGACCACAAAATAATTTGGTACCAAGAAAACCCTAAAACCTAAGTTGTTTATCCCCTCAAGGCGGAGAGAGCATTTGCAGTAGAGAGAGAAATCTGTATTATACAGAGAAAGACAGGAATGAGGGGTTTTCCTTCAGTAAGGAGATTGCAAAATGGAAGTATTTTTTTCTCTCTAGCTAATTTTGAAATCTGTTCTGGATAATAATTAGTTTTATTTAAAAATATATTTTATATTTTGAAAATATAATTAATACCTGATTTTTGAATGAAATTTTTAATGGCCCGATTTATGATGATCAAATCTTAAAATCATGGTTTTAGGTAATTTTCCCTTCGATTTAAAACTACAAAGCCAAGTTAAACATTTTTTTACTTCGAAAAAACATGTTTCTTTTTTTTTGGATAATTATGCCATTATTGTATTTTTTATATCGCAAGTGTACTATATCGTAACAAGTAATATAGTGAACCTTTAAGTCCAGATATCGTTCCCACAAAGACTATACTTCAGGACTTAATCAAATTTTTCTAACTCATATTTGATAAAAGCAAGTAAATAATTATGATACTTGTGATTATTTTTCCTAACTAGTTTTAAATAATTGAAAATATAAAAAGATTGCAAACAACGGATGATTGAAGATTCAAATATCTAATGAATATTAGGGCATAACATTTCATCTATTGATCACCTTAATTCTTAATTTAAGATTCATAACCTAATGTAGTGTTCGATCAAATTCTTATATTGTATTCAATTTACCATTCTCGACTTCTCTTTGAGCATATCTAACTAATTCAATTTTATATATCTATATGAATCAACCTTGCTTAAACGAAACATTAGTTCTAAAAATTCATATTATGATCACAACAATTAGTATAGACATCTCTACATGTTATACTAATTTGCCGAATTTTACTATATGGTCTAAATTTCAAACTCGCCTCTCGATTTGTAAGATACTCACATAATCATCAAATTAGTGAACAAGTAATTCAATGCATTTAACTCATAGTAAAATCAACACACATAAGAAAAAATCACAGAAATCCTGAATAGAAAAATAAAGGACCACAAGTCGACTACATTGTTTTTCCTTATATGAAAATTAGTTACTCATACTGTAAAAACAAAAATATGTAAAAGTGGAACGAAATCACCAAAAATTGACGAAACAGTGAAACTGTTCGTGTCTGCCGTCTCCTTTCTTCATGTGCGTATGCGTTCGTTTTCTATGCGTTTCTCATTTTTTTTCATTTCTTTCTTTCTATTGGCAGCTACTGTGCCTTTTTTTCTCCTTCTGGCAGCCGTAATTTTTTACTTCAAAACAAGCAGTCCAATCTCTCTCTTCTCTCTTTTTTCTCTTTTTTTTCCTCTTTTTCTCTACCATTTTTGCTTTCCTTTCTTCTGTGCATATATATATTAGTCACATTGAGGTCCAATTAAAAT
Source organism: Fraxinus anomala (assembly GCA_903798345.1). NCBI lineage: Eukaryota > Viridiplantae > Streptophyta > Magnoliopsida > Lamiales > Oleaceae > Fraxinus > Fraxinus anomala. The sequence continues at coordinate 4,524 of CAIGRN010072554.1, forward strand.
TTTCAATACAAGTCCATTGAAGCCCATTTAACTTGAACTCATTTAATGTATTATTTCTCTCCAACGTTTCATCTTTGGATTTTACCATTTTTCGCCACTTTGCATTATTTTCTCAAATTCTTCATTAAACATAAAATTTACCTACAAAATACAATATAACATAAATAAGGTAGAATTTTATCCGAAAGACAATAAAATGTCATGATTTAGAACCCCGAATAAGTATTGAAACTACACTTATCACACCCCAAACTTGAATCTTTGTTTGTCATCAAACCAAACTAAAATCTAACAAGTGTACGGACACGTAATGCTAATTACCTAATTGGTGGTTAGTCAATCAAATAAAGCAACAAGATTTAGTTAGCTAACCTGACTTTTTATCCCAGGATTGAAATTATAATATCAAATCTATACACAGCTTCAAAATCACAATATAGAAATTAAAATCTACTTTTCCAATGTAAAATCGACGCATGTTCGTGTGAAGAATTAAACATAGTATTATGAATTCATAAGTTGTTTCAATTCCCGACCATCAATGGTTAAATATTTTTTTTCGCTCTTTTCTAGTATGTGAATTAAAATTGGATTTTGTGAATTAAAATTGGATTTTCTACTACCCCACCTCTCTAGATAAATCTCACCAATTGCAGTTCAATATGACAATAAATAAGGATTCTCCATTAAGTTTGATTACTTCAATCTCTAGAACTTAACTAGGTTAATAATCTTTTATCAAAAGTCGAATTTTCTTAAACAAGTGTTCGAGATAGTGACGGACCCAACACAAAAGTTCAGCACGGGTGAACATTGACCGTTGACACTTGGCGATCATAAGAACGTTACTAACATTTAATTAAATAACATTGAAAATAAGACTAACCATACAATTTTTTACTTACAAGTAAGTTTATTTAGGTAGAAAAGCTAACACCAAAACTGACAATATTACGAGGACAAGTAATAGATGCCATTATTCAAATTACAAACTCCCCACTCCAAAAGAAAGATATTCTAAAATAGCTCAAAAAATGGATGGTCTTTGAATGAGTCACGTCTACTCTATCCTCCTCACTCTCTCCATCACCACATTTTCTTCTTTAAAAGAATCCCTCAACACTCTTCATTCAAACTCAAGACTTCACACAACATCCCTCATTCTCCTAATTCCTAAATCCTCATCTTTGTCAACGAGATTGGGCCAATTCACATTGAATTGAGGCCGAGACTTCTTTATGTTATTTAATAACTCTTGTGTTCGACTAGAATCAATGGTGGGACAAGATGCACAACTAAAGAAAGAAGAACTAGGTATGAACTTTCGTTTCGGTTGAAACAATTGGTCCATAATCTGCAAAATGCCCCCAATTCATTTTTCAATTAAAATTGATTAAAAAAATTGTACAGATAGTTTAATTGAGCCCAACATCTTTTCCATTAAATTTTTTTCACTTATCCCTAATTTCCTAAAAACCTAAATTCCCAAATCACAAATCAAAATTTTAATTCATGTCTCATCTCAGGACTCAGATTCTCAGAGACTCAGACAATACAACTTAAATTCTCATTTCTCAATTCTCATAATGCATAAATGATAAATCACAAATTCACAAAAAAAAAAAAAAAAATGACAGTCGACATAGAAAAAATTGAAACCAAACACTCACTGCACCGAGTCGTTAGTCGTGTCCACCACCACCGTCCACTGGTCTCGTCAATCGGAGGCATCACAGCAGACAGATGGCAGCTGGCAGAATCAACAGATCATCCGCGTCGTAGCCCGCAGGGGTGTCATGACTTTCGTCTCCTCCACAGCCCACTCTCCAGTCTCTATTTCTCTCAAATTCAATTTGGAATGGCCCAATGAATGCACCTAATATATCCATCTCCGTCCACTGGATTGGGCCCATTCATTGGGCTTTATTTTTTTAAAAAGGCTCAAATAATAAAAATAAGGCCCAATTGGGCGGCTGCAGCGGACGGTGAGGCACCCTTCTTTATTTCTTCCCGGCGAACGGCAATGGCGAGTCGGCCCAGTCCTAGTCCCAACGGATCCAGCAAGGGTGGCCTCGAGGGTTGGCCAGGTGCTGGGTCCGTCCCTGGTTCGAGACATAACCAAGGCATTTGGTGCGTCATTTCATGCACCTATTTTTTCTTATTTTTTTCTTTATTTGAAGCATTCTCTCCCTTAAACTTTTTAAATGACCAATTTAACAAGCTTTCGGTCGATGACTCCCAAGTTAGATAATCATAGGTCACCAAGTTTTAAAGACCCTTGTAGGCTTAATTGATCGAGTCATAAAAGTTACGAATAGAAATTTTCAAATAAAATATTTTTATACCTTAATTAGTGCAATGTCCCACATTTAACACCAATTCAAGTAAAGCGACCTCTAACTTGAGATTTTTACACAATTGCATCATATTCACCTCAAACAATCCAAACAAGATTTTTAATTTCACACATGAAATCCCCATTCATCTCAATATCTTCTTACAGTAGTGAAACCCCCCAATTATTCTAAATTTGGTCTAAGATTGTTAAATTTAGTGGTTTTCGGTTTAACATCTACGGTTCACTATTTCAACATATCCAATTATGAAATCAATTCATTCCTACACAATTTTTAACTTAATTCACGTGCTCAATATATATCAAACTTTAAATGAAAAAGCAAAAAATAATCTAAGCATACAACTTATTCACACACAATGCTTAACTTAATTCATGTTTTCAATATATAAAATTTCACATGAAAAAGCAAAACTTAATCTAAGCATGCAACATATTCATCATTCATAGATCAATTCATAATTCAATATATTCATCATTGCTAGCCGGCCAACTAACTCACACAAGCACACAAAAAGAAAATATCTTTATTACATTACATTATTATTTTTATTTTTAATTTTTTTACAAAGTAATAAAACCACAAAAAAATATATATAAAAAATTTGAAAACTCATGTTTTCCACTCTAAAGTTAAACTAGACATTGTCCTCAATGTCTTTAATCCTAAATCATCATATAAAGGGGTGGGGAAGAATGTGATGAAAAGACTTCCCTGATTTAACTTTTAATTCAATTGCTAGCTTTTTTAATGCTTCAGTTGATTGTCCTCAATGTCTTTAATCCTAAATCCATATATAAATGAGTGGAGAAGAAAGTTGATGAAAGACTCCCATGATATGACTTGTAATTCAATGGCTAACTTTCCTATTGCTCGCGTTGGTTCCTTGGTCAATATTGGTTTAAATGTTCCGCAACATCATGTTCCTGAAAAATCAAATAAAGTATTAAGATCAAATAATTGGAACAAGTGTTACTTAACTATGATCCATCTAAATAATTCGAAATAATTGAACTAACTAACATATCGAATACTTAAGGGGAAATAGGGTATTGATGATGAATCACAAATAAACTTAAAATAAACTAAACTGTCCTAAAACTCAAAAGTAGAATTAAAAAAAAAAACATTGGGTTACTTCCCAAAAAGCACTTCTTTAACGTCATTAGCTTGACTTTGTGTCACGATTATTCTGGGACAGCTAGTTCAAGACTTTCTTTAGTGGTGGAAAAATCCTCTACGTAGTGTTTGATGTGTTGTCCATTAACCTTGAAATTTTCCATTTGTTGGATGGTGTAACTCAACTGTACAATAGGAAAACACTTAGGATACTGTGAAAAGTCTAGACCATCTTGATTTCAATTTTTCTGAGAACAACTTAAATCTGGAGTTGTACAAGAGCACTTGATTTCCCACTCTGAAAATTCGTTGTCGAATATTCTTGTCATGCCACTACTTCGTCAATTCTTTGTCGATGAATGTATTTTCATAATTTTCTCTTCTGAATTCTTCCAATTCGTGGAGTTGTAATATTCTTGTTTCTCCGGCCTTTTCTAAATCCATGTTCAACTGCTTCAATGCCCAGTATGCTTTGTGTTCAAACTCAACTGGGAGGTGGCAGNCCACTACTTCGTCAATTCTTTGTCGATGAATGTATTTTCATAATTTTCTCTTCTGAATTCTTCCAATTCGTGAAGCTGTAATATTCTTGTTTATCCGATCTTTTCTAAGTCCATATTCAACTGCTTCAATGCCCAGTATGCTTTGTGCTCAAACTCAACTGGTAGTTGGCATTTTTTTTTGAAAATTATTCAGTGTGGCGACATTTCAATTGGCATCTTGTAAGCGGTGCGATAGGCCCACAAAGTATCGTCCAATTTTTTGGACCAATCTTTTCGATATGCATTCATCGTGAATTCCAAAATTCTCTTCAGCTGTCTGTTAGAAGTTTCAACATGCCCACTTGTCTAAGAGTGATAAGGTATAGCTATTCGATATTATACCCCATATTTAGCAAACACCGCCTGAAATAACCGATTGCGAAAGTGAGTTCCACCATTACTTATAATGGCTCTGGGAGATCCATAGCGGTTGAAAATATTTTTCTTTATAAAATCTACCACTACATTTGCATCATTGGTGGGTAATGAATTTGCTTCCATTCATCTGGAGAAGTGGTCACCGGTCACTATGATATATGGATTGTTATAGGACGAGAAAAGAGGTCCCATAAAATCAATTCTCCATACATTAAATAGTTCCACCTCCGATACGTTGTTTAGTGGCATCTCGTGATAGGCCGATATGTTACTTGTTCTTTGAGAATTATCACAAGATCAGTAGAAACTGTGATAGTCCTTAAATAATGTTGGCTAAAAGATACCGCTTTGAAGCACATTCATTACTGTTTTAGTTAGGCCAAAGTGTTATCCAAAAGGTGATGTATGAACTCTTGAAAGGAGCAGTTTCATCTCATCCTCGGGCACATATCTCTTGATAATCTGGTGGGCCTCTCTTCTGTATAAATTTGGATCATTCCAATAATAAAATTTTGTTTCATAGAGAAGTTTTTTCTTCTGTTGATAGGTCAAATCCGGATCCACATACCCACTCGCTAAGTAGTTAACAATTTTCGAGTACCAAAGAGCCTTTTCAAATTGCAAAAATTGCTCATCAGGAGAAACTTCATTGATATCCACATCATCTGACTCTTTCAACTACTCTAGCCTCTATAAGTTATTCCCTACCTGGTTTTCTGTCCCATTCTTATCACGAATTTCAATGTCAAACTCTGGCAGTAACAAAACCACTGAATCAACTTGGGTTTAGCATTTTTCTTCTCAAATAAATACTTCAAAGCTACATGGTTTGTATAAATTATCACCTTTGAACCAATTAGATAAGAAGGGAATTTGTCAAAGGCAAATACCACTGCTAGCATTTATTTTTCAATTGTTACGTATTTGATCTGAGCATCTGTCAAAGTTTTGTTGGCATATTAGATGACATGCAAGACCTTTCCCTTTCGTTAACATAACACTGCTCCCACTACGAAATCACTAGCATCACACATGAGCTCAAAAAGTAGTTCCCAATCTGGTGTCACTATAACATATGCAAATGTTAACTTTTCATTCAAAGTGTTAAAGGAATTTAAACACTCATCAGAAAAGATAAATGACACATCATTCTCTAGTAGATTGCACAAAGGATTTGTAATCTTTGAGAAGTACTGGATGAATCGTCTGTAAAACCCTGCATGTCCTAAAAAGCTTCTAATCCCTTTGATTGAGGTAGGTGGCTGTAATTTTTTAATCACCTGTATCTTTGCTTTGTCGACCTCAATACTCT
>CAIGRN010072555.1:0-15664 GCA_903798345.1 Fraxinus anomala
CCCCCCCCCCCCGGTCGGGTGCTGGGTGTACCACTGGCTATAGGCCTTGAATCATGCGGTACCATGAAACCTAGGACAGAGTGATGATCTCCTAACTTACGATTTTTGCACTAACTATTTGTGGGTTGTATGATCTGGTACTATTTGGGATTTATTTATTGGATGAATGTATAATTGATATACTTGTTGGTTGGTTGTTGTGCTTCCCAACCTTTATAGTGGGCTTTTTCAATTTCAAGAAGGGGGAGTAGTGGTTACAATTTGACATTTTCAAGGATGTAGGATGCTAAATTGTTGTGTTAGGGGGAGTTGTGTGGTCTTGAGGGAACTAACTGAGGAGTAGTTCATGTACTGTCTTTCATTCACACTTATAAGAGTGACACATTAAAATCCAAAATGAGGTTTTTGAAATTAAGTTATGCCAAAAGGGGAGAGATTGTAAGTAAAATATATATTATATTGTAACTTATTATTTACTTATTTCTTGCTTAAATTAAAATGATTTTCAATTGTCAAAACATGTGCCAAACGCATGTTTAAAAGTAAAGTCCAAAGACAAGGTAAGCAAGTTAGTCAGAATTGACTAGGTGCTACAGGTTTACAAAGTTCTGGTTGCGATCCTAAGGTTTTCTAAACCCTAAACGAGATGTAACTCTTACTTACCTTATAGCAGCATATACATGAATATATACTTACCATCTTGGACATGATTGATTGGTCAAGCAATTAAAAGAATGAAAAATTATTTTAACTAATAAAGCTTTCCTTAATTTTATTATAGGCTATATTAACCATATTCTACTAGATTATTACAGTGCATGACTTCTTTGTTTTAGGTATGTTTGGGGTCTTTACATAAGTGAGGAGGGTTATTAAGGGACAACAAGCTTTAAGAGAAAATGTTTTACATCAAGGAACCTGCAGTTCCATGTTCACAAACATTCTGACCTACTCCAGTGAGTTCTGACAGGTTGGTGTTGCATTGATGTATCTCGAAGAATAACCCGTGTTCTTCAACTGTATTTGAATAGAACACACCCCAACGTGAACGGCATAAATCTTATTCAAAGATCAGGCGATGAATCTTAATCCAAGTAGTGGTTGCGACCGAGGGTTTGATTTCATTTCTCCAACAAGTCAAGGAATAAGAAAACAAAGGAGTTGTTCTTTATTTACTTTTGGGTGTTTTAGTTAATTTTGCAAAATTATTAAACCGAGACTGTTGTATTTTTATATCTTGAATAATGGATTAGTTTACCACGCTATATCTTCGTTCACCTTCATTTAATTTCGCAATAGATTATATTTCATAGAACACAAATCAATTAAAAAGTTTCAGTCAGAACTTTCCATGAAATTGCACGTAGGAAGTTCTAATTGACTTGCATATTTTGCCTGAATCAAATAATTGAGACTAACTAAGTTTTATTACTTACATCTTCCAACATAGAATTGAAGCATTCTATCCGTCCATCAGATTGTGAGTGAAAACTAAAATTAGTGTTCAAAGTTGAACCAAGAAGTTTGAATAACTTGATCCAAAAATATGCCAGTAAATCGAAGATCCCGACTCACGACGATATCCTTAAACAGTCCCCAATATTTGACAATATATTTGTAGAAGAGTTGAGCGGTCACTTCAATAGATACATACTTAGGCGAAGCAATGAAATTTCATATTTGATAGACGGTCTACCATGATAATGATAGTACCAAAATCTCCAACCTAGCAAGCCAATAATATTGTCCATCATTAAATTCTCAAATGGCCTAGTTGGGATAGAAATGAGCTCTAACAAGCCTGTCATTTTCTGATGGGCTGCCTTGCCTTATTTTGTTCACACATAAGATAAATTTTCACATAAGTTGTAATGTCATCCCACATTTACAGTGAATAGTATGTACGTTGCAATAGTGAACAATACGTTCCTCTCCAAGATATCCTACCTAAATGTATCGTAACAGTCAATAATTAAAGATTCCCTCAAATCTTCACCTTCACAACATAGAAGTGATTTTCTTTTATCTTCAATAGACCCCCATTCAGTTAGGACTCAAGAGTCTTGCCTTACTTGATGAGGTTGATCAAATACTGTGTTGCTATGTTCTCCAAGAGTGCTGTATTTGATCTCTTGTATTTGTAGTAACTTTGCTCCTTGAAAAGGGCGACCATTGAGTAGATGGTGGCTAAGTTAGCCGTCAACTAAGAGCATCTTCTTCATAAATGATAGGATTAGACGTTTAAAAAATGAGAATTCATAATAAATATTTATAAATAGTATGGCTATTTTACAATTGAAATAAAGACCATGTTTGATATACACTATTGAGTGAAGAATGCATTTTAAATAGTGATTTGATAGAAAATAAATGATTAAAAAATAAGAAAACGTTTTGAATTTGCGTGTAATATAAAAATAAATTTTTGTAAGAATGTGGATCAAACATGGTGAAAGTAATACAAGTGAAAGGAAATTAAAATGTAAACTAAAATTTATAAAGTGAGACATAAATTGAGCAAGCTGCGGTTGCAAGTGGATCAAGGGGTCAAGTATAACTAGGTCTTTAACACTCTGACACAACTCCCTCAAAAATTTATTCTTTGAATATTATTATATTAAATTCATCTTCAACATCACTTATACAATATAACATTATTCTTTAAAAATTACTGTTTTTTAACGTCCAAACAATCTATACAACTTCGATAGGCATCATTTTCAATTTCGAGGATTTGACCCCTTCCCCCCTTTTTCTACGCGGATTGGTAGGCTGTTTGTCTTTTAGCCAATTTTATTACGGATATTTGACTAGTTTGTTGTCCATAGATTGCGTTTCAATAATGCACATTATCTCTGACTTATGCTTGCACTGGAAGTCGCACTTTCACTCATGATGGACATTTATAAGAGGAGTTAAAAAAGCCAAAGGTATTAGCGATTTTTGACTAACTACAATCTACTAATTTTCTTATTGGAACTCGTGTCTAATAAGTATGAACATAATGCAATATCAACATGGGATTCGTGGAAAATATTAGCCCATGTTTAGTTTAGATGAAAATGATTTTTTTTTTTTTTTTTTTAGATTTTGACAACAGTTGATGAAATATGTAATATATTTTTAAAAAAAATTTAATGACAAATGAATTCAAAGATGACTCGTATAATTCACGAAGTAGACCATTGAAATTTGCAATTTATTAAATGAAATTATTGTAAAGTACAAATTCCATCTACTTTACAAAATTTAAATAAATAATCATAAGAGCCTAATTTCAAGGATTGACTCTAAAATAGAGAGCATCCTACATATAAGTAGAGTCCGTTTGACATGATTTTTATGAAACTAAAAAGAGTTTTTGAGATTCAAAATTAAGCTGATTTTGTACCATTTGGCCCATTTTATGAAAATTTCCTCTAATAAGGAAAGTTTTTAGAGAAAGTTCGTCCAATCTAATTTTCTCTAAAGTACTTTCGGAATATAAAGTTTTTTTAAAAATTAATTTCTAAAAAACAGTTAAAGTAGCTTCCTGAGAAAAAGTCATGTCAAATATGTCTTTAGTCTATATGAGAGATTCTTAACAGGACAAAAGTCATTGCTACTTTTGTTAAATCGTATTTTAGACGTTAACCCAATGAGTTTTCTAGTCAATTGTTATTTATACGAATTCCTCCATTTCTTTCTTCCACAACCCAATTCCATGAAAGAAATAATAAAAGGTTTTGGAAAAAATTGACGCGCATAAATTATATTCAAAGTAATCTTTAATGATAAATAAACAATCGGGTAGAATTTTGAATTACAGAACGAATAAAATAAAATAGAACTTAAATAGTCGAGGCAAGAATTCGACTCTTTCTTGTTAAGACGATAATGTCTTACATTGGTCTTTCTTGTTAAGACGATAATATCTTACATTGGTGCTGACAGTCTTTCGACACTTATCTCCCAAGATACAATGACATCGACTTGTAATAGTGGTATTTCAAATTATAAGACCCGACTAACCTACTAATATTTTGATCTCTCTAAAGTTAGAGGGCTAAAATGCATCAAAATAATTTTTGGGTACTGAAATACAAAATGTGGAATGGTGCTCGAAGAGAAGGAAAATTATTTTGTAAGAGGAAAATCTGAATCAGTTTTGGAATGAATAAAATCTGATATATGAAGTCCTATATATAAAAGTTGAAAAATTATATCTAAATGATACAACACCAAAAAGCTGATTTCTCATTTCCTTGAAATTGATTTTGAAAAAATAAATACATTACGTTAATTGACTCGGGGAGTAGAATACACTCAGCCAAAGAGATCTTTCATCCAATTAGTGGAGCCCTCTTAAATAATTGGTCAAACCAACTAATTAAAACCAATTTTCCAATAAAATGAGGTCCTATGCAAATTATAGTTAAAAAATCGATTATAATACGTTTTCATTGTTGATTCATGCTATTAATACAATCTCGTTTACAACTTTGTTGACAATCAACGACTTATCAAACATTATATCTATTCATTGAAAAAATCGTTTTTGAAATTGATGGTCGAGATCTTGAAAATACATATGTTGTCAAATTAATTGTCAAAAAATGTTGTGCAATTAGCTTTATTCTTAATTGTTTTTCTTTTGCTAATTACTACCTACATGTTTACTACCAAACACGCTCTTAGTAAAATGAAGAATGATTCATCCACCCAAAAAAGTCATCTTCTTCACTTTTTATACGTTTTCGCGCTAATCAAAATTTCATTCCTTTTCAACTAAACTACTTTGTACTTGCACATTAAGCGGTCTGTTGCCGCTAGACTTTAAAAGTTTTAACCCCATCTAGATTCTAGATTAATAAAATTAAAATTATATTATAATTTGTAAGTGATTAATTTAAATTTATCTTTCAACATTTAGGTAGCTTTTGACTAATCACCCCACAGATTTGATCGGTTTTCCACCTACGAAAGCAACCATTTATTATTATTGGAAAATTTTCCTTTATTTTCTTTATTAGTTTCCATAATGCTTGTTAAAGGACGAATTTCATCTAGGGTCAGACCTTCCGGCAATTGAATCCTCGATTATTGGATTGAGAACGTTTATTCTTTTTTGTAAAAGGGGATAGAAATACCTCTTTGGGATATCATGAAACTTGTGCATGAAGTGGTCCAACTTCTCGATGAAGAATTATAGGGGCGATTCTTCGAATTTGATTAGACATAGCCGGGCTAACGACCAACTTAATTCCTTCAATGGAAGGGCATCTATATATTGGATAGAAAGTATTGTAACAAAAAGTCCCTTTAGCAGGCTCTAAATATGTTCCAAAATAATATATTTTTATTAAATCTTTTGATCTTCAAACAAACAAAAAAAGAAGATTATACGATAGGCTTAAACATACATACCAATTCTTGGTAACTAAAACAAACTTGGAATGGAACATTATTGACATTTTAAAAACTTTAGGATGGTTTTCTTCAAATAATCAGGGCTTCAAGGGAGGTGAATGTAATTTAGCTCATGCTTGGTGGAATTTAAAAATTTGCTAAGAATTTAAGTCAAAACAACAATTAATTTACCTATTTATTTTATGGGATCTACAATTTTTATCAAGTTTTCAATTATATATTTCATCAATTTATATTAAAGTTAGCTTAAATATAATTTTTAATTACATCAAACAAATACTTTATCATAATTTATTCATTCAATAATATTATTTGAATTTTGACTCAGCCAGCAGAGAATGTGACAAATTCTCCAGTCTTTGGCCCTACAAATACTGGTGAACAACATGCCTTCACTAAATTATTCTATGATGTGACGTAAAAAATTTATTTTTAATAATACATTTTATGTGGTCAACAACATTTATCAATATTTTAATCATATATTTATTAATTTTTATTAAAATCTATCAAAAAATTAATTTTTATCCAAACAAAACTAGGGCTTAAATCTAAATTTGAGTAATTAGCACCTAACGTCCTTATATTTCTTGTAGAAAACGTCCATACCTTACATTATTTGGTATTTTCACCCTAGTTACACATTTGATTCCATAAAACGTCATCTTCATCAATTTTCATCTAATTTCATCATTTAGTGAAGATTATTCTCGTCATTTTATCTCTTTCTTCCCCATTTGTACCCATTTTCTCACTGTTTTTTCCATATGACATTTCTTGAAAGTAGATTAATTTGATGATTTTATCGTGGGCAGCTATAATTTTCTTGATTTGCACGTCGGTTAAAAGATAAATATTAAATATTCTTCTTACGTGTGATGATGAATGGTAACAATATTAAGAAAAAATGAATTGTGTAGGGAGCTTATCACACAAAATCAGTAGACCTTGACTAATTATAAAGGATACAGATTTGCTTCAAGCTCCAAGTAATTGCCAAACTAAAATTTAATGCATAAAGAATTCATTTCTGTTGACCTCGAAAAATGGTTCCGATACGTGGCCAACTGGATAAGTCTTCGCGTTAGTTCTTCCTGCACATGTGGCATGTCGTTAGCAATTTGTGGCCTTTCCCGAAAGGGTTGGGAGCGACCGCAAGCACTCCGACGATCAAGTTAGTTTATAATTCAGTCGGAGAAAGTTTATCGGAGGCAAAACGCCGGCCGGAAAATGGTTGGATTAATGTAATAATAAAGCGATAATATTCAGAGGGGAGAGATTGATACTTGAATATATATTGTAGTAGGAGAAAATCAGGTTTTAATCCTTCTTCTGGCGTATGAAGGGGGTATTTATACCAGGAGAGGGAAGAGGAGAGCCGTTGGATGTGGTGACACGTGTTGTTCTATCCTCCGGACTTGTCCCGTTCTAGGTGTCAATTCGTCCCTCCATAGGATGACGGGCATTGAATGTCTCTGACAAGAGCAGCTGAATTGACCTTTTGGATCCTGTCATGCATCACATGAGTCAGGGATTTGACTTTGGAAAGATCTCTGTACAAAAGACCTTTCGCTGGGGCGAAGCGAGGGGTCGAGGTAGGTGCAAAGATGTGGAAGCGGAGTACGGGCCTTTGCATCTGTGGCGTATCGCAGATGAGCGGTTCCTTTCTGGCATATGTTCAGTTCGCCCCTGACGTAGTCACTTCGACTCGTATAAGCAGTTCGTCCTATGTACAATCACTTCGACTGACGCGTGACGAGGTGTGGGTCACTTCCACCGACACATGGAGGGTGAAGTGGTGGGTCTGACATTGGCCCGTAACAACTTCCAACATCAGGTTGCAGCATCATATGGAAAAGACTATTGATTGCTCATCGAGCTTGAAACACGAATTAGGCAACCAAACCTTGCTACTGATATGAATAGAACGACGAATTGAGACCTGCATGTCTTCAAATATTAGGTGAAGTTGGTTGTATGCTCCTTTTACATCCTGTTGTAGTGCTGTCAATGCTACAATAACAGGCTCATCATATGCCCTGAGCTAACTTTTGCTTGACTCGGTAGTTGTCCTCTTTCTTTCTCATTTGAACTCGTTTGCTAGCTGAGAGACTAGTCAAATGTGTAGGTTGAGTAGTAGATTTTGGCAACAAATTCTGTAAATCGACAATAGTAAAATTTGCTAGAACTTTTGTGGAATTGATTTTCCTTCAAAATTGATGGTTGGTACGTTCAAATAGGGAAGAAAGAGAAAAAATGACTAGAATTACCTTTACTTGACGAAGAAATTGGATGGAAAAGAATGTACAAGATATTTTGCTCAATCAAAGATGTAACTAAGGATGAAAATCTAAAAAACGAAAGATAAAGACCTATTTCACAATAATAGTGAAAGATAGGGAGCTATGTGTCAATTAACCATCTGAATTTTCTTAAAAACTACAAGATTCTCGCACTAGTACTAGACTACTATATATATATACACACACACACAAGTACCTTAAAATATCAGAACCCAAAAGTTGTTGAGTTAAAAAGAAAAGAAAGAAACCAAGATTTAAGCTTCAAAACAGTCATGGAGTTCCATTTTCTGATAAAAGCGTTCTTTTCTGGTGCATTGGTTGGTGTTTTGGGACTATTTTTCCATCTGTACAATACCTTGGTTGCGAAGCTGGAGAGGCTGCGCTCCGCCCTTAAAAGGCAAGGAGTGAGTGGCCCGCGTCCGACTCTTCTTCTTGGAAACATTTTGGAGATCAAAAAGGCAAGAGATTCTGCAGCAAAGGCTTCTACCAATGGCGCTCCAGCCTCGCACAACTGTGGGGGTACTCTTCTTCCTTTTTTTGACAATTGGAGGAAGCAATACGGTATGAACTCTGTTTGTTCTCGTAAAAATTAGATTTTCAATTGATTTGGATAAAAGTTGGTGAAACGCGTTGTTACAAAATTGATAAAATTTGTGTCACCCATTAAAAATGTGATTGAAAATGAATCAGGAGTAAAATGATTTTTAAGAAAGAGTACCAATCCCGCGCACTAAGTCACATAATTTCACTATTAATTGAACCTATACCTATTGTCATTATATGAAAGTCGATCCTAAAATCACATAATATGTAAAACAGTAAATAACACATTATTTATTGATGGAGAAAACCCTTGACTAGGTAAAAACTTGAGAACCAAGCAAGTAGTTTTCACTATAGACAATAAGAACTTATAGTATCATCCAGCCTAAAAAATTCACTAAACTCGCCAATCTAATTCCTACAATTTTCAAGACCTGCTTCCGATTTTTTGAAATTGTCTATCTCTTATAGATCACCAAGAACACCTTGTTTATACTCTTCATGTGCTTCTGGTCCAACCCTCAATCTTTATCAACCTTTGAAATCTTTCAAGAAAGTACCTTCTTGATTATATCTAAAAAGTGAGTGTTTTAGATTATTTGTCTTTGATATTTTTCTTTACTTGTAGTTGATTGATCTCAAGAATCAAATGGTTAATCTCAATGTTTGGATGTGTTCTTAGATCTTGGATTGATGTTATGAGAATATAAAATAATGATCAACCACCACCAAAAACTTCTTTTACAAAACTCTTTCTCCTTTATCTACACTCGAACCAAAAGACTCCTAGTTCTATACAACCCTCCAAGAGATTCCTTAGCTTTTACAATTCTTTTATAACAATCTTATTCTTTTATAATAATTTTTTTGTCTATAGAATTGTCAATACAACTAAAAACCTAACTATATAGACTAGTGCTAAATAACATTATTCTTTAAGAAATAGAGGCACTATGCAATATTATGTACCAAATGATCGCTTTAGCGGTCCGTCATATAACTTGAACAAAAATGAAACTCCATGTTTTTTTGACCTCTATGGATACGCAGGTGACGTGTTTATGTTTTCGCTTGGGAATACACAAATAGTGCATGTGACTCAACCGGACATGGTGAGGGAGATTACTACTTGTACATCTTTGGATTTGGGGAAGCCAACATATCAAGCAAAAGAGAGGGGTTCATTGCTAGGCCAAGGCATTCTCACTTCTAATGGCACCATTTGGGCTCATCAGAGGAAGATTCTTGCTCCTGAATTATACATGGAGAAGGTCAAGGTATATAATTTTATACTCTCGCATTAAGCTATGAACCACTATAAATCTAATCTTTATGTGTGCTCTGAATTTTATTGTTTGTTTATTATTGCCCTCTTAAGTTGGGATTAGGCTTTAATACGTAACAATTAATAATGACATCTCTACCTATTTTTACACATGCAGGGCATGATAACTTTGGTTCAAGAGTCGACGATCACATTATTGAACTCTTGGAACAATATAGTTGAGGCGGAGGGCGGCCTGGCGGACATCAATATTGATAAGCACATGAGAAGTTTTTCTGGAGATGTAATATCCAGAGCTTGTTTTGGGAGCAACTATTCCGAAGGAGAGGAAATTTTCTTGAGGCTTAGGGCCCTCCAAGAAGCTGCATCAAAGAAACTTTTGGCCACAGGAATACCAGGCATGAGGTATATACAAGTACTTAATCATCAAGTAGATCACAATTCCAATGTGTTTAGGCATGTTTAGTACACTCGACTCAACAACTTTCATATAGAATCATGTTTGGCTAAACGTACAAATAAGTATTATGTGCGAGTAATTTTTTGTTTCAATTTTTTCTTTTAAGAAAAGGGAGGCATTTTTCGATACATTTATGGTTTGTTTCTCTGCCAATGTTTCTTTCTACCAAATTGTTGAACCCTTGATCTCAACGGTGAGAAATACAATCCCGAACCAACTGGACCAGTAATTAATTTTTTATTTCCAAACATATATTTGGTTAAGTTAATTTTTTTCTACTTTTAAACAAAAAAGTTAAATATTTTCAGGATTCTTAAAGTCTTGTCCAGTTTACAGTACAAATCATGTCACAGAAAATCGAAATTTATTTAAGTTGGAGAATTTTTACAGGCATCTTCCTATAAAGAGCAATAGGGAAGCTTGGGCATTGGAGAAAGAGGTCAAGACATTGATATTAAATGTAGTGAAGGAAGAAAAGAAGTTGGATATGAGAGAGATTTATTGCAAATGGTTCTTGAAGGGGCAAAAAACAGTGACTTAAGCCGAGATTCAATTGATCGTTTCGTTGTTGACAATTGCAAAAACATTTACTTGGCTGGGTATGAGACCACGGCAGTTTCTGCTGCATGGTGCCTCATGCTATTGGCTTCTCATCCGCAGTGGCAAGATCGGATTCGTGCTGAGGTTCAAGAAATCTGCAAGGGAAGAAATCCCGATGCTGATATGATTCGGAAAATGAAACAGGTAAATCTCGTCGATATCCATTTATAATATTGAAGGGAGTTTTAAATAAATGTGTTCCTTGTGTAAAAGTTTAAATTTTTAGATGAAATAGTTCAACGTTGACTTTAGTAAATATTACAAGTCGATATTATACATAAATTGTGAAGTTGAGCACATATGACTAAGTAACCCATCCCTAGGCTTGTAGGTGTTTGAAGTTCTAAGGTAGGGATGACAAAATATCGTCATCCCTATTCTAGGGCTCAATCTTTCCATTCCGTAGTACATGGGGACACCCATAGCTTCATAGATATTTTTGTTCGTGTGAAAGAGATTTTTGAAAAGTGATTTTTTTTGAGAATGGGTAGGCAAAATTATGGGAAATGTAAAAAATATTTTTTTATGAATATGTGATTGAGCTTCTAGGTGTTCATAATTCCTATGATAAGCATCTCTTACATATTGAATCGGACTGTGACTGAGTCATCTATCCCTCAACAGTAGGTGGTTCTAATTAATTCCAAAAATTGAGTCTCTCTAGCCAAGCAGTCCCCACAACTTCATGCATAGTTATTAAAATCGGATTGGATTGTTCGATTCGAGAACCGACGAATCGGACAGTGGTCCGGTCCGATTTGTATTCATTGGTTCATTAGCATATAAATCAGTCAAGAACCGCTCGAACTGGACAAGTTCGGAGAAAACGGATCTTGTTCAGTCCAATCTTACCAAATTTGTTCTGAGCAATATTTTATATAACATTTGAAATGGAAAAGATTCGAATATGTGCTCCTTCGTCAATTATGAAAAACTTGACAACTATGGCAATTGAAGGATCTTAATATTGAATGTAACAAAAATATAAATTTTCAGTTTTAGGCTTTTAGGAAAGTAATAGATATATTGTCTCTTTATTTTAAAATATTTTTTTTAACTAAAACTCGACTTTACAATGACTCAGCGGTTAAACCACTGACCCACTAGTTGAACTACTTACTCGATGACTCGATAATTTGTCCGGGTCAGGTATGATAACTATGACTTTATGGATACCGGATACGTATGGAATTTTGTGGTCCAACACGTGATTAAGTCGTCCATACCTAACCTGAAATGGGCTAAATTCATATGAATGGGTCTTTACGGTAGGGTAGCCCTAGAAGGACGACCATAACTCCTCTCTTTGCAGTTTTTCCTAACACTCCAATCCATTCAATCTTGCAGTTAACCATGGCAATCAACGAGTCCTTACGCCTCTACCCTCCTGTAGCTGTCGTATCAAGGGAGGCCTTAACTGACATGAAATTCGGAGAGCTTAACATCCCCAAGGGTGTTAATCTATGGACAATGGTGACAACATTACACACTGATCCAGACAATTGGGGACCTGATTCCTTCCAATTCAATCCAGAAAGGTTTGCAAATGGACTCACTGGAGCTTGCAAATTTCCGCACTTGTACATGCCATTTGGGGTTGGACCAAGGGTGTGTCTAGGCCAGAATTTAGCCTTGGTTGAACTCAAAATTCTTATATCTCTAATTTTGTCTAAATTTTCATTCACTTTGTCCCACAAATACATTCATTCACCAGCACTAAATTTGGTTATTGAGCCTGGCCGTGGAGTTAATCTGTTGGTGCAGAAGTTGTGATTATTTTTCTTCAATATATAGAGGGCTTCCTATTCCTGTTACTACAATAGAAGCTTTGTAATTTTCTTTGACACATTTGTCAATTTATAAGGTATAATGAATAGTGGTGATCGTTCAACTTTTAACGAAATTTGATGTTGGCCAGCGAACTTATTTTCTTTCGATTTGTTAATTTCATGTCATATTATTTAGATACGTGATATCTATTGATGTTGGCATTTTTTCCAACTATAAAAGACTGGTATCATTGGTTAACTAGAGATATGATTACGCATAGCGTGACGAAGGCACATGAGAAATAAGAATCTTATTACATGTACATCAAAAATTATATAAGTGATTATATAATGCATATGTCACTCTATCATTTGTTAGTTTAAAATACAATTAATTTTTCATTTAATTTTTTCCCTACACATCATATTCGATAACTGCTTATGTACGATTTTGAAGTGCAAGTAGCAAAATCATCATAATATAGATTAATATATCTTTAGTTTTTGGACTAGTCAAATTTTCTGCATAACATTTATATTGGCTGGAAACTAAATTGTATATATTTTATAAAAAATTCTCTTCAGTTTTGTAAATAATCCACCTCCGTGTAATCTGAGAAGAAGAAGAAAGAAAACTCTATTGTTTCGTGCTACTAGTAAAAATTTGAAAAAAAAAAAATATCCAGGTTGATCAAAATATGTCACTCTCAAAACCGGAGTGACCCAACTTGTCAAAACCTAACCCAATAATGCCTATCTAGGTGTTTTTGGTCAATACCAAACAATTATTGAAATAATATATGGATAATGCTTAATGTACATAGGAATTGGTACATAGGGGGTTGGTTACACACTCTCACATGCAGTGGGGTCCGCTCGAATAAAATGTGATGTGTTGTACAGTACAAATTTAGAAAGTTCGACACGACTAATTAGGTTACCTGTCCACTCTGTGCAATGTGATATCTAGTGAGTAATATGCATTCATGCTGGACCTATTAGGTAACAATCATAAATGAAAGTTTATCATGTTAGTATGCACGTGCACGTCCACATGCACATGCACATGCACATGCACATGCACATGCACATGCATTAAATCATACCCTATATGTTCCTCTTAACTCAGTGTGATGTTTCGTTTAAATTTATGTCTAACTAAGGGGTTTGTTGGCAAAGCATTTAGAATATTTATGACAAGATAGTTAACATAGTATTCAATATCATACAAAATAATGGTATTTAACACCATTAATGTTATAATATCAATATTTGTCGGGTGTGTTTGAGCCACATTATTTTGATAGAATGTATTTTGGAACAGTAGATTGATGGAGAATGTGGTTGGAAAAGAAGGAAAAGTTATTGATGTGATGAAAAATATTATTTTATTGAAGAATGTATAGTTGAAAATAAGTAGAAAAATAATAATGAGAATTTTAATGTAGCTCAAACAAGAGTGATATGTTTAATTAAATGTAGATCAATGTAACTCATTTACTATCATATAGTGTCACTAAACTGACAATAATTCCAAATAGCATTACTCTATTATAAATGATATTAATTGTACCGACATAAGATTATGACATGGTTCTCGTAATTGATGTCGAGATAAGAAATATTGGCAAAAATCAATTAAGCATTGAGCTCTAGATCAAAAGTTTACAGTTGCACATCGATAATTATATATTGTGTTCGTGTTTGGATGTGAAGAAGTTAGCTAAATCAACGTCATGAATTAGAAGACCTACTTAATATATACAAAAAGTCAGAACACAAGCTAAATTTCTCGGGTTCACTCATGCATAAAAGTTGGTGCAATTTAAAATCACCTGCTCTACATGCTTAAGTATGAACCCTAAAATTATATTCATTTGAGAATGTTTTACACAAATTCGCTTTACAAAATTTAAAATAAATAAATAAAAGAAAGTCCTCTAATTTCCCTATGAACATTATTAATCCCCACACAATCTGTAGAGAAGAACTTTTTGGAAAACAAGGAAAAAGCTAAATGAATAAGTCCATTTTGTTATTCTTGCACCATTATAAACATGGTAATATCATAGCTGACGTGTCACTATTCTATTAGTTCACGTACCAATATATTAGACAAATTATATCTATCGCCAATGATACTAAAACACCAATGTAATTGACACTAAGTAATATGTTCAATAAATGTAGGAATATAAGCACAACAAATTATATCTATTACCAACGATAATAAAACACCAATGTAACTGACACTAAGTAATATGTTCAATAAATGTAGGAATATAAGCACAACAAATTATATCTATCACCAACGATCACCAATGTAATTGATACTAAGTAATATGTTCAATAAATGTAGGAATATAAGTACGTGTTTGATACCCATTAATTTATTTTATTTTTTTATTACATGATCAGTTTCAATCACATATTCACGCAATAAAACATTCTACGCGTAAACTCAAAATTTTTCCTACCTTTTAATCACTTAATCTTCTAAACATACTATTCAAAACATATTTTTTTCCCAATTAATGGGAATCAAACAGGGGTTAAGACACATTTAATTAAGCATACCCAGACTAATATTTTAACACAATATATTTGGAAGTTCTTTAAAATATATTTAATTTATAAATAGATAGAAGTGAGTGATGAAAAAGTAAGTAGTGCTTGTTGATTTCATAAAATGTATGAATAAAAAATGATTTAACCGATTATAAATAGCTCATAAACATTAGTCAAACATGGCGGCAATAAAAATACTCACCAGAATTGAATAAAGTGTCGTCTACTCTTCAAAGAATTTTGACCTCACAACTTAAAACTAAGTTAAATTAGTATCTAAACTATAGATTATTGTTAAATTTTTAGACGTAATTTCAACATGATTGAATCTTAGTCTATACTTTTAGATTTTAATAAATTTCAAATTTAGGACGCTAATTCAATTTTTATTATTTTTTCGTGAATTTCAATATTAACCGACATCCATGAATTCAGAATTGATGAAGTCAGTCTTATGATATTAGAAAAACCATCGCTGTCCTTATGAATCCATACATTTAGACGGCAAAGAAGACTTTAAATATTGAATACTTGGAAAATATTCAGCTTATTGTTTGGCCATACTTAAAGTACTTCATGATTAATTTCAAGTAAGATTTTGCATTTAATATATTTGGACGTGCGATTCTTTTCTAGATACTAGTAAGACGCACGTACAATGCACGTGTCATAGTATAGTTGGCTATATGATAGCGTAAATATTAAAAAAAAAAAATTATTTGTCTTA
>CAIGRN010072561.1:0-25496 GCA_903798345.1 Fraxinus anomala
ATAAGGTCCAAGCAGGTGAAGTGAAAACATTACATGTTGCCTCACAAGAAGAGTTGGCAGATCTCTTAACAAAACCTTTAGGAGGAGCCAAGTTCAAATCTCTATTACTCAAGATGGGAATTTTGAACATTCATTCCTCATCTTGAGGGGACATGTTGAATTACATTTTGTATCATAGGGTTAATTTAGTCTTTAAACTCTCTTTTTCCATTCTGTTAAAGATGTTGATGTATATATATATAGTTAAACACTGGTAGTGTAAATTCAATTCTTCAATTGAATAGAAAACAGAAAACCAATTTTCCCGCCTCTTTCTTCCCTCTTCAATTTTCACTCTCTACATTTTAACAGAACACAAGACCAAGTAGCAAACTTGATGACCAAGTCTTTAAAGCTGGATGCGTTTCAGAAACTCAGAGAGAAACTCGGCGTATGTGAAGTCGTAGATGTAAACTAATTGCTTCAGAGCACTTAGTTTAAGGGAGGGATTGAAAGAGTCAATTGATTTCTGTTAGAATAAATTACTGGTTTATAGGATTATTAGTTAATTTGACTTATTCCTTGTTAGTGTATCACGTGTAAATAAAGCAAAAATTGCCAACAATGTCGAGACCTTCTAAAAAAATATTTCTGTAAATTCTCCGTTTCCCACCAAAAGTGCTGCGCATATTGCCAAATTTAGCCATTCAAATTTCCAAAATGTCACCAGGTTTCAAAACTAGCTTTCTGTACAAATTGCACTTTAATACATAGTGTATATGGAGATATAGATACAATGATGCGTATGTAATTGTGTTTTATTGTATGTTTCTTCCATACACCGTGGAAATTTGGTCCGATTCGAGAAGCGATCCGTTCGGCAGCGCCTAATTTATCAATTTCGTGTGCACAAATGAAATGGGTTATGAAGAAATTCTACAAATAACTCTGCAGAAAGTGGAAAATGCACAAATTTTGGATACAGATTGTTATTCTATGTCTGGTGATTTTGAAGAGGGTTTCATGAAATTAAATAAGTTAGAATGAGAATTAGAATATAACTAGTTGGTGGGGATTGCATTTAGGTCATTGGATGAGAAGAACAGGTCAATGGTCGATGCCGTGTTCGATGGCCAGTGATGGTGGCTAGCACTGATTTTCTGGTTTTTGGTTTTGGGCATAGGTTCGGGTTGGAAACTTGGAGGGATGGGGGTTGGAGGAAACTTGGAAGGATGGCGGTTGGAGGAGATGAAGAAGATGAATAGTATATTCATTTGTTCATTTATTTTATTATAGGAACTTCGTAAATTTAAGTTGTAAGAAAATATTTTGAAATAGTAGATTGATGGAGAATGTGTGGTTAAAAAATAAGGAAATGTTATTGATGTGATAGAAAATATTATTTTATTGAATAATATGCGGTTGAAAATGAGTAGAAGAATGAGAATGTGGATTAAACATGGGCTTACCATTTTACCCTCTCCTTAATGTGTTGGTTAAGTCAAATTTTGAATTTTTGAGTTGATTAACGGAACACTTGGACGGATTAAACATGAGAGTTAGTTGGAATGAGAATGTGGATTAAACATGGACGGATTCTATTTAATGGACTTCGAGTGCTGTTAAAATGAAAGGTTTGGAATTGTAGTCTCAAAAAAAAAAAAGTTAAAGTGTATTCTATAATAAATTAAAAAGTTCGGGACCTCTGCTTCAATTTTCCCTTAAAATATTGTTTAATGTCAGGTAACTTGAGTATAATTTGAATAATTAAAAAAAATAGTGTATTGAAATATCTAACTTATTAGGGCATGTTTGAGTCGGATTAAAATTTGATTTTTAATCTAAGTTAAAGTAAACAATAATATTAACCACATCTTTTATGGGTCTCACATATTTTCAACCACACATTTCAAAAACTTCTATCACAATCCACTAAAAATCTAATTTTAATCCCCACCAAACACCCTCTAAATAAATAGTGAACATGTATTGAACGTTAAAATTTTCGTTAACATATTTTCAACCACACATTTCAAGAATTTTTATCACAATCCACTAAAAATCTAATTTTAATCTCCACCGAACACCCTCTAAGCTGATGTTTGGGCTTCATTTTAATTTAATTCATTTTCTCTTTTTTTTTTCATTTTAACCACATGTTTTTTCAATAAAATAATATTACACATAAATTCATTTTTTCTTACTTTTAACTATACGTTTTCGAAAAAAATAACTATTTTAAAATACATTTTTCTCAAAAAATTCATTAAAATGGAGCCCAAACAAGGGCTAAATGCAATCACTATAAAGTGAAAATAGAGAGTTAGTTGGTTCTCCAATTTTGAGAGTCAAATATAGGGGTGGACAAGATTTCATTTGGTTCTGATTTTAATCATTAGATAAAAATAGAGTTTTGAATAGTGATTTTTTCGAAGAATGTGTTGTTCAAACGTAAGGAAATTTTTTTAATTTACGTGTAAAATATTTTATTGTGTGAATATATGATTATAAATAAGTACGTAAAAAAATAATTTTGAAATAATGGTTGTCTCACAGTTGGAAGTCTACGCGACATTTGTTATTCTTAGGGATGGTAAAAAATTCGTTCAAATCGATACCCGTGGGCCCACCCCGAATGGGGCATGGATTACTCGCCTAACCGAGTAAACGGGGTGGGGAGGACGATGATCATTACCCTGAAGTGGGTACGAGAAACATAATCCCTATCTCGCTACCTGTACCGTTTAAAGTTAATTTCATATTTAAGTTTTTTATCCAAAAAAAAATAAATTTATTATTATTTTAGAGAGAACATGAGTTGTTTTTAACAAATTAGTAAAAAATTAATAATATTTACTAATCAAAGACATGAAAAAATAAAAGCAAAACAAATGAATAAATAAAAATGGGACTATAAATGGGGCAGGGAACCTGTCCCGTCTCGCTTTACCCGAGTATGGGGATTGGATAAGGTAACAAAAATACTCGAGGAACAGGAGTAGAAATGATTGATATGTTCCGTACCCGCCTCGTTGCTATCCTTAACTGTCCCGATGGTGCTTACGTACAGGCCTTGCAAGATGTGTAACACCCTCATTGATGGTGGACACAAAAGATGGGCCGTAATATTTGTCTAGTAGCAACTGTGTGGATAGTCCAACTCAAATTGACACCATTATGATTTTGTTTGCAACACCGATCCAAATCTAAAACTTTTTTATAAAGTGGGTGTTTGTTGGGGATTTAAATTAAATTTTTAGTAGATTGTGATAGAAGTTTTTGAAATGTGTGGTTGAAAAGTCGTGGGGTCCATGATAGACGGGGTTAATATTAATTATTTGACTTTAACTTAGAGTAAAATTTAATTTTAATCCGAAACAAACATGGCCAAAATGTGTGAAAAGTAAATATGTCACTGCTTGACCATCATTAAAAAAAAATTATTTTTTTGTTTTTTTTTTTGAATAAAAGTTAGAAATAATGCTATTAAGCCCAACTAAAATTACAATTTCAGTGTAGATGACACTAATGTGATATTAAATGATAAGTATAATTAAATGAATCATTTAACTCCACATTTCATTTAGCTTATAATCCAGCACTATCTAGATCGAGGTTGTAAGCCCAGTAGGATTACTTAACATTTCTCTTTTCAATCACGCATTCAAACTTTTAACTACTTTGTAACCAGATGTTCTAAAAAAATCATTATTTTAAAACTAATTTTTCTCCTGAAAAATTCATTTTAATGGTTATCAAACAGGTGCTAAATATTGAGGTCAAATAAAATATGTGAATAATGCTATTTATTATTATAATAGAATATTGACGATGTGACGTTTAATGAGATTTTATAGTTCAATTTTTTCGAGGGAGAGAAGGATAATCAATTATCATATTATCGATATTTTATTATCATAATAATAAATGACATAATTCAAAATAGAGTTAAAAATATATTTTTTTAAAACTCATTTTAACCACACATTTTTCAATAAAATAATATTTTACATCATATCAATAACATTTTCTTATTTTTTAACCACATATTTCACGTCATATCATTATTTAAAATACATTATTTTCTCAATAATATCCATCAAACACTTTCTTATCAAACAAAAAAACAATCACTTCAGTTTTTTTTGTTTTTTTTCCTCTGAATGCTATATAGAATTTGGGGCTTTGAAATTGATATATTTCATTGATTTCTTCAATGCGCTCCATTTTATTTTCAATTAAACTACTTTGCAAGAAAAAATTTAACATTCTGATTGACATACTCTCACGTTTAATCGAACCCACACAGGACTCACATGAATTAAAAAATACAAAAAATTCCTCCCCACCCCCCCTATTGTGAGGGGCTGCCAGGGAGGGTAGCATGATTTTTTTATTTTTTATTTTTCTTGAAATACGCGCTTCACTTTCAAACTAGCGCGCAAGAACGAAATCTCAGAAGTATCCCCATTCAATATCCACCGTTTCATTTCTCTTTAATCAACGGTTGATATCCGACGATCCGCGTTGCTGAATATTAACCAATCACATTTCAACTTCAAAACCTTATATGACTCTGCCCCCATCTCCCATTACTCATCCCCCAAAATTCTTCAATCAGTTAGCTCTCTTTTTCCCTCTGAAAATCAAAACACATGGCTCCAAAAGCGGCAGAGAAGAAGCCTGCAGAGAAGAAGCCTGCCGCTGAGAAGGCTCCGGCGGAGAAAAAGCCGAAAGCCGGAAAGAAATTACCAAAAGAAGGCGGCGCAGTGGCGGGAGACAAGAAGAAGAAGCGGGTGAAGAAGAGTGTTGAGACCTACAAGATCTACATCTTCAAGGTGTTGAAACAGGTGCACCCTGATATTGGAATTTCTAGCAAGGCCATGGGTATCATGAACAGCTTCATCAATGATATATTCGAGAAATTGGCTCAGGAGGCGTCCAAGCTCGCCAGGTACAACAAGAAACCTACCATTACTTCTCGGGAGATCCAGACTGCCGTGAGACTGGTTCTGCCTGGGGAATTGGCTAAGCATGCCGTTTCAGAAGGTACAAAAGCTGTCACCAAGTTCACCAGCTCTTAGAGGAGATCTTCTTCCTATTTCTATTGTTATAATTAGGTTAGTTTATCCTGTATTTAGGGTTTCTGGAAGGAATGAATATTGATTGGGTTTTTGTCATTGAATCCGATATATAGATTGTAATGTCCTACAATGTATGAAATATGAGATCCAATCTATAAAAATGATTTGATTAAGAACAGAGAATTCCATCTGCTCAGTTAAATGTCGAATTCCAGTAATAAATATAATTGATTGCTATGACATGAATCAAGATCAAATGTGTATGTTCTAGACCAAGAATTATGCAGTAGCTTAAGATAAAAAGGATGAATTGTCACATATTTTCCAAGATTTCCCTGAGAACCCCTTGTGCATGTTCGTTTGCCTAATGCTATTCTACTATTTGCTGTAGTAGAATATACAAGCACAAGCCCCATCACACAAAAGCATATAAAAGTGAGCAACGAAATTTATTGATCGAAAGCTTCATCCTATGACTTGAAATTATTAAAAACAATTTATGCTGAATCATACATGTTCAGTTCTAAGATGCATTCCAAAGAAACAAGAAATTTCATAACCGGAAGTCTGGACTTATGTTCCTTTGACAAACAGGAAAAAAAAAAATAGGAATACTCCTTGGAAAAATATCATTCTTTGGGCTGATTATGCTATAACTGGAATTGTTCCGACCATAATTGAATTACCACATTTCATTTTATGTTTTTCATTGATTTAGGTTACAATCCATGTGGCCCTAACTTTTTCGAAGATTTCTTGGTTATATTATTTACTCAACATTCAGTTTGTGCATCCTAGAATGGACGCTTTCTTGCAGGTTAGGTGGATATGGTCCATCATTAATAATAATTGATATGGAATGTGTTTATTTTCGAATTGTGGGTCTTCAAAGGTTTTGTATTTTTTAAGCTTAAGATTCAGTACTGTCTTTTGGATTTTTTCATTGAGTTTTGGGTTCCATATTAGAAAGTTAAAACAGAGAGTAGTAGTTCTGTGTGTCATAATTTGATTCTTGTTTTCATAGTTTAGAGATGTGAAATTTGATGTTTAATACGTCTCAAATATGGTGGGCTTGTTGAAAATGCTAATCTTTGCTCATTTTTAAGAAATCATATAGTTACTTGATTACAATCTTAAAAGAAAACCTCGTTATCATCAATCAACAAGTGGATCATCCAAAATTTGAATTTGAGGTTATATTGTTAGAATTGAACCGAGTTCAATTGGCTGCTCTCATAATTTGGCAAAATCGCGTCTTATGAAAATGTAATTTTATTTATACTAAGGTCTCGTTGGATGATTGACAATTGGACTTGCTGCAGTCCCGTTGGTTCTACTTCTGGATGGTTCTATTACTTCATGCCATTTCATTTGGCATTTTCACGATGAGTTCTAGGGTTTTCATTACTTTTTTCTCTATTCTCTCTGGCTACGTTGTTTAAGTGCTTCTCTTTAATTACTCTTTGTAAATCAAGATCAAATCCTTGATTTGAGATGATATTGAGTGATTGAATGATTCCTTAGTGGATATATTTTGAGTGAATATTTGTGAGAGGTGTTCGTGTGGCTGTATAGTTGATTTTGTTGGCTTAGTGTTCAATTCTTTGTGATTCGAGTGAATCAACTGCTCTACTGTAAGAGATAAGTGTTCTTGTACTCTTTATCTTGTAATCTTGTTGTCAATTTGGACTGTGTAGTTGAACCGAGCATAATCTATAAAGTTGGACGCTCAACGGGAAATGCAGGTGTTAGAAGTGGTTATTGAACCTCCAGAGCTTAGGCCGAAACATATCGATTGTGTTCTTTTAATTCTGCACTTTATTTTCAGGAAACAAACTTTGTATTTTTTGTTCTTGATCTAATATCGTGTGTCCTGGCCTAACATATAAGATTGAAGTTGGGTTCACCTTTTTATCTTCACATCGTAGAGAGGGATCCCATTGCTAAACTTTCCACACCAAGCTTCTCGCTAGATTGATCCCGACGTCTCGATGTAGGTTTTGTGGTAATGCTTCCATCAGAAGGTAAGAATCGTAAGATTGTTAGTTGGGTACAGTTGCAATCCAAATTAAACTACAATAACTAACAAGTTGTGAATGCGAGGTTTGTTTAGAATTCCAATAATATGTCATCAGACAAACTCGGTTGGTAAATATGATGTCTGTATGGTTCTAATTCAAACAAGAATGTCAGTTAATAGGCTATTAGTGCAAATTATAAATAGAAAGATTTCTGCATGCAAACCCAAAAGGCAAAAAAAAAAAGAAAAAAGAATGAAGTGCTGCCATCTAGATGAGTGACAATTATTTGTATATCATATGAACTTTGAAGCATGTTATAAGTTACAATATTTTTGTCGTCAACGGGTGACAATGGCTTCTTGTAATTGCAAAAGATCTAAGATTTAGCCCCTGGTTGGTTGCTAGTTTTTCAAACACACTGTTTTGAATAATAAATTTTTAGAAAATGTGTGATTAAGAAGTTGAGAATTTTTTTTGATTTACGTGTCAAATATTTTATTTTGTAAATGTATAATTGAAATTGAATATGTAGGAAAAAAAGAATTTTGAAGGAATTGGAGACAAACAAGGACTTGAAGATATCTAGCGATGAAGTGGAGAGATTGTGGACAAAAACCACATATGTATGCAAAATAAGAGTTCAAGAATACTGAATACTAGACCCACTCTATATTAAACCTAGAAAGTTTATTAAAATAGGCCTAATTTCTAAACCCTAAAATTCAATCACGAGCTAGCGAATTTTGTCACCGCATTGGCCCCTTCAGAAACAACGTGCTTAGCCAACTCTCCAGCGGAAGCAGTCTGAATGTCCCGAGAAGTGGTGGTGGGCTTCTTGTTGTACCTTGCAAGTGGACGCCTCTTGAGCCATTTTCTCGAAAATATCATTGATGGAGCTGTTCATGATACCCATTGGAAATCCCAAGTTCACTTACCTACGTGATAGTGCAAGCATGATCTTTACCTTATGCTATAGGATAAGCCCATATCATTCGACGAGTCAGATTCAAATTTCCTCCAGGTGCTGACAGAATCTGAATGTATATATGCACACTACATACAACCATCAAAAATTGTTCAGCACAACCAAATTTTATACGGACTACTACCCTAATGATTGCTATAAAGTTTGCAACTGCACGGTGAACCATAGCCAACACCAAATAAATGAAAACAGAGAACTGTTTCATCACACAGCCAAGAATTCAATAGAAATGGAAAATAATAACCGTCCACCTCCTCGTCTGTAATTAGTCACAGGAACAAGCTTAATTTCAACTAAGGGAATCAACCAATACCTATCACAGTATCACTGATCATAATAAAATGCCTTACAACTTAAATGTTCAAGCTGTTTTCTTGAAAACGTTTTATATCATAAATTAACATCAGAACCAATGGGAGATAAACTGTAATTATCTTAATTGACCACTTTCGAACGTCTTCTTCAAACAAGGACATGCTAATTTAACAGATCAAGAATCAATGTACATTAAGGATGAGAGCGTGTATCACTCAAATTCACGTAACACTTGATTATTGGACAAGTGGGTTTGGTGAAGATTGTGCTTGTTTGAAAGATTTGTAGATTTTAGATTAAATTCAATTATTAAAGATTATCTTGTGATCACTTTTTCTTGTCTCTCACATGAAGATTGGTTTTAAATTTTAAATTTTGAATTCACTTCCTGTAATAGAAAGTGGCTTAGAAAAATAAACAGAGGAATTGAGTGAAAGAGGCTTGTTTCTCCTATAAAAATTCTTATCTTCGATGAGTTTCTCTAGGTAAATCCACTGTCATTCCTTTTGACATTGTATCAATCCAACAATCGATAATCATATGACCGTACACCCAATGAACAAAAATGAGTTAGCTGATAAATTAACTAGTGCTGGTGTCAGCCAACTCATAGAGAAAACTAAAGTACTTGAAGGTCTTCCATCCCTTTCTATCCTCTTTAAAATCTACCACTGAGCTCATATATCTGACCGAAAACAATCAAATTAGCAGAAAATTTCCTAAAATATGACATCTGTGGATGAAGCCTGCTACATGGCGCCCTCTATTGGCTAGGGGTCTATCCGCCGAAGCTAATTTTGAATGTATAATTCAATCAGACTCGTTGGAGGGTACTACAATTGCTAAACAAGGGTGTGTAACATTATTTTGGAAGAATATAATTTAAATAATAAATTGATAAAAAATGTGTAATTGAAAAAAAAATAATTATTGATATCACGGAGAATATTATTTTAAAAAATATGTGATTGAAAATAAATAAAACAATAAAAATGAAAAATTTAATTAAGAAAACCAATGACAAATTCTTGGTTAATGAAAATAGAAATCAACTGAACAAATGCGTAAGAATAAAATTTCTATCTAGAAATGGAAAAAAATAAGATAACAGAGATTCATTCAATAAATCACTAGCAATAAGCTACAAAATCTAAATTCAACATAACCTAAAGTTTGTTTACATCCAGACCCTAATAAACCCTAAATATTAAGCTGTCGACAACGTTATAAAAGGGATTAAAACCAAGCAGCAGTAGAAACCCTAATTGACCACCCATTCAAGAGCTGGTGAACTTAGTGACAGCCTTTGTACCCTCAGAAACTGCGTGCTTCGCCAATTCTCCAGGAAGAACCAATCTCACAGCAGTCTGAATCTCCCGAGAAGTGATGGTCGGCTTCTTGTTGTACCTAGCAAGCCTGGAAGCCTCCTGAGCCAATTTCTCGAAGATATCATTTATGAAGCTGTTCATTATACCCATGGCCTTGCTGGAAATCCCAATATCAGGGTGAACCTGTTTCAACACCTTGAAGATGTAGATCTTGTAGGTCTCAACACTCTTCTTCGAACGCTTCTTCTTCTTGTCTCCCGCCGCTGCGCCGCCTTCTTTTGGTAATTTCTTTCCGGCTTTCGGCTTTTTCTCCGCCGGAGCCTTCTCGGCTGCCGGGGTTTTCTCGGCGGCAGGTTTCTTCTCAGCTGGCTTTTTCTCTGCCTTTGGGGCCATTGTTTCGTATAAAAGATGACGGGAGGAATGTGATTTTTTACTCGAGAAATGGATTGTGGATGAGAACGACGGAGTGTGGTTATTCTTATGTAGGAGACGGTGACGGGGTTTGATTGGTGAGTTCTAAGTGCCACAGATCATGAATATGAGCTGTTGATTAGGAGACACATGAACGGTATAGATTAGATGAACCAAGTGTCATTCAGAGTTCAGAATTTCATGAATGCCATCAAATTTTTTACCAGCACACATTCCATTTAAAATAGAATTCACGGGAACTGTAACAACAATGTCACCATTTGAAACTTATTTTAATGATTTTTTTTATACCAAATATCATTTTTTTACAGCAGTAGCCTAAGAACACATTAAAGCAAGTCAGAATTTTGTTAGATTCGATATAACGTGGATACTGTCGTTGAGCCTTGTCGGACCATTGTGCCCTCAGATGCAATTGGAAATGTACAACATTACCCTCCGTCATTTTACTCCTACCATTCAAGCTCACCAACTGGTTTGCGACGCTCCTCCTTCACATGCAACCGGCGATTCCACGACCACAAATCGAAGCTCAATGTTAGGTTTTTTACCAACGGGCAGTTATCACCTCCATCCCAATCGATTTCTTTTTCCGTACGAGTATCGTCGTCTCCACATCATTTCTATGATCGATCCAACATCTCAAGCGAGCAATTTAATTTCCATCATTCGTCGTGCCGTAACGTTATTGAGCGTGCGTTTGGTGTTTGGAAATAAAGACGGAATATTTTTTATTGAATGCATGGTTACAATATGATAGCGCAAATTGCTATGGTCGTGGCCACAATGAGAATGCATAATTTCCTATGGAGAAATGGTCGGCTGGATGAGGATTTTCGTAAAGCCGTTGAAGTGGATGACGACGAAGTTGAGATAAACCTACCTGATGAAGAAGATGAAATTGCCCCAGAACTAAATGCAATAGTTGAAGAGGACATGCAATGACAATAACTAGGCGATTATATGACACATGCTCTACGTTAGTAGTTTTACAATGCATATAAATGAAAGATGTATGCTGTTTGTATTCACACTTTTGCTTAACTTGTCGATGTGGAAACACAAGATCATTTTGTCGTATTTGAGGATGCATTTTTCATCTGCCATTATCAATGTAGCTTGAT
The DNA here is from genome assembly GCA_903798345.1 of Fraxinus anomala. Classification (NCBI taxonomy): domain Eukaryota; kingdom Viridiplantae; phylum Streptophyta; class Magnoliopsida; order Lamiales; family Oleaceae; genus Fraxinus; species Fraxinus anomala. The sequence continues at coordinate 11,269 of CAIGRN010072561.1, forward strand.
TGACTTCATAACAATGCAGCTCATGTTTTATGTATTATAGTAAGCGGAACAATTACCGACGGTAGCAATTAAATCAAGCAAAAGCCACCTACCATATTTTGAAGGGCATAAATGGAAAGTAAAAATTTGCAAAATGGAACATAAAGGTGAGTAGTCATGTAGCCTTTGTTGCTGTCAAACCAAAACCCTTTCTTTCAAACCTGGGCCCACATTTATTGAAAAAAAAATTGAAAATTTTGATAAAGAATGGAGGCCAAACACACGCAATGTCAATTTTTCATACATGAGGTGATGGTTACCACTATTTCTTTTCACTTCCCCATACAATAAAATTATTTTTAATAAAAGAATAAAAATTTAAATCGTCTTAATTAAATAAATAATGATCAAAATATATATAGATATTTTTCATAAAAAAATGAAGAAGATAAAAAAAGAGAGAAAGGGAAAAAAGAAAAGAAAAATAGATTAGTTACAATTTTTTTTTCAAATAAAATAAAGATAAAAACACAAATAAAAGAGAGAAACAAATATAATCAGTCAAAAAATAATTTTTAATCTTGACTGTAAAGTTCATAGAAAGGAAAAAGAAAGAAATATTGAAATAAACAAAAAATACATATTAATTTTTTTTCTTTTTTTTGTAAAAGATTTTGAAAATCTTGAGATATATTGAGACACATTTTGAAATTTTATTTTAGTATTTGTTGCTTAAAAGTTAATACCATATAGAGACTTATAGATCATTTAAAAAAATTTAATTGAAAATATCGTGACTTTTAAATATTTTTTAAAAAGTTTATAAAAGACTCAACTAAATACGCCGATGCTTTTAGAGTTTCAAAAACTCTACATTGAATATCACTAAAATTTTTAAATATCAAAAGTCATTAAAAATTTCAATTGATTTTCCATTTTGTGGTTGACTTAAGCACGATATAGTGTTTGCCCCCTATATTATCTCTGTCTTTCTTGTTTCTTATTCAATATTTGTTGATTTTGAACGCCTGTTACTAAAATGAAATGTCGAGGATGTAAATGCTCTCTTTTAAAAGGTGAAGATCAAAATGCAATAAATGTTAAAGGTTGAAGTCCTTCAGTTCTATTTTCTATTATTTAAAATATATATTGAATTAGGAATTGTTAAATTAGAGGAAATTGTCAAGAAGAGTGAATATTTTTTAGAACTGTGTTGGTGGCTATTAACCATGGTCAACATTAGAGTAGTAGGGTTGTTAGAAATTGATTTAAAAGATTGAAAATTTGGTTAAGTGTCAAAATCAAAAATTTGAAAAATTGACTTTCGTGTCAATTTCGATCAAATATTCGAATTTGATTCAGTGGTCAAATTACAAATGTAAATAGACCAACTTGTTCTACTTCTAGAGTAGATTGTCGTGGTATATTTGAAATCTCAAAACAATTCCGAATGAATGAGAAATTACGGACCAAAGTTAGAATAAAATAGAGGAAGTTGTCTGAAAATTGACTAAAGATGTTGCTAGCTTATGACTGGACTGTCGCTCGAGCGACAGACCAATGACAAGCTAGCAACAGAGTCTCTGTTATTTTCACGCGAGCTGAAAGCCCCTCGTGGGGACAACGCCCCTCGAAAGAATTTTGATTTTCATGTACGTATGGAATTGAATGTTTTCTAATATTTTTGAAATAAATTATTAATGAGTAAAATTGTATTTAATTTGTGTAAAATATAATTAAGTTGAAAAAAAATCCTGGACACAACGCGGAGACACGAAAAGAAAAAAAAAATGCATGGACACGAACACAGTGTCTCCGCACAGTGCGGAGACACGACACACCATGTCTCTGCACAATCCGGAGACTGTGGGTGTCTCCACGATGTGGTGACCTTTTTTTTTTTGCCAATATTCAAAGTCAACAATGGTAGGAATTTTGGTTTTTTTTTTAACACTGATATTTATGGATGAATAGTACACAACCCAGTTAATGAATAGTGACAAACTAATTTAAGTATGAAATGAAAAGTACAGAAATAAACAATGCTTTGGTCATTCTCTCTTTTAATATAATTGTAATATATATTTTGCAATAGCATTACGATGCAAAATGTGTAATTAAAAAATGAGAATTTTTTTTATTTGCGTGTAATATTAATTTATTTAATTAAAGTATTTTACTTAATTTATTTTTTAATACTTATATTGTTCCGACGTCAATTTATTCTTATCAAATTGGTAACTTTTGGTTTTATTGAGTAATTTTATTTATTTATGTTGTCCCGTGCAAATTTTCTTAATTTCTAATAATAAAATTTTTAACTTAAGGAAAAACTTCAACGATTATACCAGCACTCTACAGTGTACCTACCGTTGGAGTGGATTACACCAATTTGATGCAAGAGATGCCCTGATCAAACAAGATGCAATTAACTAATTAAGTTAACTTTAAACACACTAATAACAGAAAATAGCTACGACTGTTAAGATACCTCACAAAAAAATTTCTGGATTTGCTTTTAGAAACCAAAAACTTGTGGATTTTTAAGTCTAATATTCATCTAAATCTAATATTCAAATGAAACTTCAATACTTCAACATATAAAACCATGAGAGAAAATAAGAAATATTCTGAGAAGTATAAACAAACACAGTAGCCAATTATTTACCATCCGCGCCTTCAGGCTAAATCTGGATCTGGATCTGAAGAGATGATGAAATAAAGCAATTTCACGAAACTCGTCTCTCCTTAGTGTAGTTCCAACCTGTCTTTCCAAGTTGTCATAGATTCTGACGAAGATAAGTGCTCTACACTTTTCCAATTGTATAGAATCTATGACAATTGGGAGAGACAGGTTGAAATACAAAGGGATTTGCTTACAGCTTTTGCATATGTATTTTTGGTGGAAATGAGGGTTAGCGACTTAGCGTTCTTATAGCTGAAAATTTAGGGTTTGTGCTCTCCATTAAATTCTTAGAATTGGGCTGAGTGGGTAGTTAGAATTGGCCCAATAGGTATTTAGCTACGCGATTTTACCACAGGCCCGTTTGTTTCTAATTAAAATCAGATTTTAATATAAGTTAAAGTCAAACAATCAATATTGACCATATATTTCATGGGTCCCATATCTTTTCAACCACACATTTTAAAAAATTATATCACAATTACTAATAATCTAATTTTAATTCCCACCAAACACCACGTCTTATTTCTTTTTAGATCAATTTTAAGAGACTCTTTATTTATAAAAAAATATTTTATGCATAATGAAGAGTATCTTTAAATTTAAAGAGTAAATTAAATGTTAGCTATTTTGATTATTTATTTTGTTTTTCCAATAAACATTTATTGATTTTCCATCATCTCTTATTTAACGTATTTTTTTAATACATGGATAATCAATCCAGATGTGATTTGAATAATGTAAATTGTAGGGTATTGAAATTTATAACTTAGTAAATGAAATTATTGTTAATTAAGAATAGAGAGTGAGTTTGACTCTCCACGTATGAAAAAATCAAACTCATTATTTATTTAAGAAAATAAAAATAAATAATCTCTTGGAGCTTATTTTAAGAGTTAACTCTCTAAAATAGATAGTATTTTGTGTTTAAAGGAGCTCTTATAAATAAAGCTCTTAAAATGTTAGATCATTGAATCGAAAAGGGTGTAATTATCATTTGCACTTAGTGGTGGTAAATTGGCTGAGCTGCTCGTCGGCTTGGCCGCTTGGCTCATGGACAGCTCGGGCAAGTCAAATGATGAGCTCGAGTACGAGCCGAGCAGGCCAACGGGAATGAGCATATCCATCTCTCGGGCGGCTCTCTCTAACCCATGTGCTAGTATTAGATGAGTCGTCCATCGTGAAATTTTTCAGAAGTTTGTGTCTGATGAGGAACATTTTCACCTTAGCCCCTTGGTAACCTTTCTCCTCATAATGGTTGTCAAATGGTGTTGGACTGCCTCATCTTAATTTGTTAAGCCCACTCATCTTTTTCCATCGGGATGGTGGGATAGGTGACCCTTTTGTTGATAACGTGAAAACGTGTCATATAGGGATTTTGTCGATACTTGATCTCTATTAATAGATTTTACATAATAGATTATATTTGGTTAAGTGTCTCGAGCATGAAATTAACCCTAATTAGTTTCATTGGTCTACTATATTTTTATGTAAATAAATAAATAAATAATTCCACCAATTGCATTACGTTAACAAGAATAATCAAATGGGTCATTTAGATTTAGAGATATATTTCTTTTTGCTAGTTAAATTTAAGGTGATTACTATCGGGTCTAAATCAAATGATAACCCCTCGAAGATCACACAATTCACTGGACAAGATTTGAATTAAATTGCAAATATTAAAGCTAATCAAATAAAAATCAAATTACATCATTTGTCCCGACAAGATAACATCTAGCTTATAATGAAAAATATAAATCCATTACAAAAGTTAGAGAAATGCATCAACAAATTGTAGAAATCTAAGAAAGATAGTAATTCGAGGAGCTTTTGGCTCATGAAGATCTTGATTACACTTTTAATCACCTAAAACGCAAAACCTGATTTCGTTGGAACAATTTTCTCTATTGAGGCGTTCATCGAACGTAGGCAACTTTAAAAATTAAATGGAAATGGTGAATTGGTGACATGAAAAAAAGCCCATAATTCATCCATTCTTTAATCCATTTCTATTGGGGCCCGTCCTCCTTAGTAATTAGTCAAAGTTTGGTGCTTATTGTTTTAAAACACGGTTTGTTATTATTTTCAATCACACTTCCACGCAATAAAATATTCTGCATGTAAATTCAAAAGAATTTCTCTATTTATTCTCCATTTCTACGTCTTCTCCTTATAGATTAGGGCATTCAAATTAGTTCTCACTTTCTTGACGATTTTTATCAATTTAACTCTAGTTCGAGGATTTCGTCCTATAATCATAAAAGTGAACAAAAACATGTCGACTAAAAACAATTGAACTATTAATAATATATCTTAGTTAGAGGCTTGACGTGTAAAAATTACATTTATCGTGTCCAACAAGCTTTGCATTTTTGTATTAGGCCCATTTTTTACTACCATTGGAACAAATTTTTTTTTTTTTTTTCTCAAATTCATTTTCAAACATACATTTTCATAATAAAATATTTTGATATAAATTCATAATTTTTTCTTTCTTTTTAATCGCTTATTCTCCAAAAAATAATTATCCCAAAACTCATTATCTTCAAAATGACCTTTTGAATGGTTGTCAAACAAGGGGTTAAGTTAGAACATGTCGGCTTATATAGAAAGTGCAAGGTTTGACCTAGTCTGTGTTGAACTTGTTCGGTGTTAATCAAGCATGCCTTCGAACAAAAATGTTATCAAAATATTAAGACGCGTTGTTCTCTCATAAGTTATAAAAACCCTCACTTAACCTCTATTCAGGAAATATCATTAGTAAATTTTAGGAAGAATAATAAAATCATGAGATTAAAATTTTGAACGGGGATTGAAATTAAAATTTAACGTGAGTCCATATTTGATACGGATTATTAAATGTCAATAATTAATTTTAACTACACATTTCATGCGATACACAACTCTTCACCAACATTTATTAAACTTTACTAAATATTTCGCCCCTTGTTTGATGGTCATTATTGAAAAAAAAATTTGAATAGTATTTTTTAAGAGAATGTGTGGTTAAAAAGTGAGAAAAAATTTTGGGCTTACGTGCATAATATATTTAGAGGTTGTTTGACACGCATTTTGTATGAAAATAATTTTTGAAATAGTGATTGATAGAAGATTGTGTGGTTAAAAAATAAGAGAATTTTTTGATTTATGTGTAATATTATTTTATTGATACAATGTGTGGTTGAAATGAAGAAAGAGTGAGAGGAAAAAAAAGAGAGAAATAGATGGGTGTCAAACATGGACTTATTGTGTAAATGTGTGGTTAAAAATAAATAGATAGAAAAAAGTTTTCAATTAGTGTGTATTTGATTGATTTTATTTTTCATGAAAACTTTTATTTATGTATTGTTTGATGTGGTGGTCGCAAATAGTTATGTCGATGGTGGTGGCAGCGTCGGCGACATATTGGTCTTGGTGGCGGCGACGGTCTAGTGGGACTAGTAGTGTTTGTGACCAATAAATTTGTTGATTGTGATCAATAAATTGAGTAATTTGTGACAAATATATAGTGGATGTTTGATGGAGATTAAAATTAGAATTTTAGTAGATTTTGAAATGTGTGGTTGAAAAGCTGTGGGACCCATAAAAGATGTGGATAATGTTGATTGTTCGACTTTAACTTAGATTAAAATCTGATTTTAATCCATATCAAACAAGCTCATAATATGTGACCTAAAAAATGTGATCGTGACTCACAATTTACTAAGTTGTAACTGAGAAATAACTTGTGGGCAATTAATTTGACAATTTGCGACACTTAAAATAAGTTGTGACGGATAAAATTTATAATTTGCGACCAATAAATGAACTGTAACTTATAAAGACTTTGTGACTGATAAATAAATTGTACCGTCTAAATTTTTGATTTGTGACCGATAAACAAATTGTGACAGTAAAATAATTTGTAACATATAAAATTTATGATTTGTGACCAATGAATAATATGCGACTTATTAATTTGATAGATTTGTGATCGATGAATAAATTGTGATGTATAAATTTTTGAATTGTGATCGATAAACAAATTGTGACTTATAAAAATTTTGAATTGTGACCGTAAAATAATTTATGATATATAAAAATTGTGATTTGTAACCAATTAATAATATGTGACCAAATTATATGAAATTGTGACCTTAATATTTTTAAATAATTTATTTATTAAAAAATTCGAAATTTGAAATTTTAAACTTCATTTCCTAAACTTAAAATTGATGAAACTTATCCTCTTAGTTATGAATCTTTCCAATGGAAAATTATGACGAAACCCTAGAATACATGGAAAATGGCTGGATTTACTTTTAGATATATGGGCTCTCTCGCATTTTAAAGGGATAGTTAGGCCCATTACTCTAAAAAATTAACAAATTAGATTAATACCCTAAAAAAAAAAAAAAGACCTTCCAAAACCGTATTAAATACGTTGATAAATCTATCAAATTACCTCATTCAATTTCTCCACCATCTCCGCCTCCCTCCTTTAACACACATAGATTTATACCAACATTTATATATACAAACACACAGAGACTCGAATTTATAGATCATAAAGGGATCGATTTTATCAGATGAAGAAACTACAATTTTTTCCCGAGAAACGGAATTGAGAGCCAGTGAACCCACCGCCATCGATCTCTACACTTACATCACCTATGGCTTTCCCACGTCTTCTGGTATCTCCTCCAGTTTTGAATTTCTCAGTTTCCACCATTGATTTTGATTCTGAAATTCTGCAATTCATGTTGGATTCTGATAGTTAAAATATTTTATGAAGTTTAGCAACTGGGTTTTGTGGATACAATTTTTTGATTCGTATTTTGTCGTGATTAATTTGAGTATTTTATTTCGAATTTATTCTTCTCTTTATGGTTTCTAGAAATTGAGTTTTGTGTATACATTTTTCCTTTTTTTTTTTGGGTATTCGGATATAGAATATTTTATTTGCAAATTCTCTTCCCTTAATGAATTGTGGCTACTTGGTTTTTTCCTAGATTATTTTTGCTATTCCTAATTGATTCGGGTTAAGTTCATTGCAATTTTCTCTTGGCGTAATAAATTCTAGCAATTGGGTTTGCAAATACCCTTTTTTCCAGTGAATTTAAATATATTTTTGATGAGAGGCATTTCATTGAAATTTTAAAAGATGATATTGAGATAGTTAAATCTTTGTGATTAAAGTATGTCAAATTGAAACCCTTTAATAAGGCACATGTCTCTTGTTCCCGGTTTGAAGATAATAAGAGTTACCATATGTGACTAGTTACATTAGTTGTAGTCGACTTGGAATTAATTTTGATGTTTTATTTTTGTTCTGTATTTGTTCATTCCTTGTGGATCTACTAACTTTCTATTTTATTAGGTAAGAGAAAGACATGCTTGCATTCATCAGTTGTAGCAACAATTTGACTACAGTCGAGGATAAGAAACTTAGTGTTATGAGGTATAATGATAAGCGCTGAAAAGAAAAAGAGAATGACAGCAAAGAAAGGCGACGACGAAGGGGTTGCTCTCTTTCTCCCGGGAAGCATCTCTATTTCTTAAGGCCATGGGGTATCCTTCCTCAATGCGAATATACATAGTTGCTAGGGAAATTTTCGCTAAAAATAACATGAATGCAATTCACTTTTTTGAGTGAGTGTCACTTTTTTTTTTTTTATCACTTTTCTTAAATTTATGTCACTTTATTGATTTGCCTCCATATTTAATGCCACAGAAAGAAAGATGAGATAGAGATGATGAGAATTATGATACACACAATGATTGTGTGTCAAATGAAAGACATATATGATATGTTGATGAGGTAGAGATGCAGATGTATTTGATGAGGCAATGATGCGATTGTTACTTTTTTTCGTGTTTCACTTTTTTAAATTTCTGTCACATTTTTTTATTGTACTAAATTGGTTTTCATCCTATAAAATACTACTGCACTAGTTTCTGCATCCCATCTCTTTGGAAACAAAGATGATGATGGAGTAAATTTTGTTTAAGTACATTAATTTCTTTGTTCAACTCTCTTTGATTCTCCACAATTCTATATTTTCCTAAGATAAAGCTATGTTCTATTTTAGTGAATAAAAATGAAACATAATCATAAAGAGACAAAATTTAGAAGAAAATCAATCATCCTTGTATCCATTATAAGGTTTTAATTGGTGTTTTGTCACTTTTTATGTGTTCGTTACTTTTTTGAATTTTGTTACTTTTTTTCTTAGTATTTGTCACTTTTTTTTTAAAAAAAAATTTGTTACTCTTTTAAAATTTCTGTCACTGTTTTGAGCGACAAACATATGTTTTGATTGCTATTTTGTCATTTTTTAAGTGTTTGTCACTTTTTTTAATAGTGTCATTTTTTTTGTTTGTTACTTTTTAAAAATTTCTGTCACTTTTTGAGTGACAAATATAAGTTATTGATTGGTGTTTTGTTATTTTTTTTATTGTTTGTCACTTTTTAAATAGATATTATATTTTCATAACATAATCAGCATGTGGATTGATCTGGACGTGATGATTATTTTAAGAACATGATTAATAGTGCTGCACAAATAGATGGTGCTATTTTGGTATTTATCACTTTTTGAATTTGTGTCACTTTTTTTGAGAGAGTGTCACTTTTTTTTTTTAGTTTTGTCACTTTTTTTGAGTTTGTAAAAAAAGTGGCAATTCTTATAAAAAAAGTGACATTGTGTCACTTTTTCATTTTACACAGTATTTTTTACTTCCTAAAAACCTTTCATATGATTTTTTAAAACATTCATAATTTTAAAGGTATTTTTNCTTCCTAAAAACCTTTCATATGATTTTTTAAAACATTCATAATTTTAAAGGTATTTTTGTAAGTACCCCCATTTTAAAAGTAGATTTCGGCCCATTTAATTCTCATGTTAATTATGGATTTTAGAATATAAAATTTTAATTATATTTATAAATCTATATATAAATAAATTATTTAATTATTTTAATTGTCGACCCGTATTCAAACTCGATTCGACCGTTTGAACCTCGACCTTTGACCTTTACAAGGTTGACGTCTTGACGGCCAGCCCAATTTTCAAAATATTGACAATTAATTTACTTTAGAAATTATTAAATTAAAAATTATATTTATTGAACAAAAATATTGCATTTAATTACCACAATTTTAAAACTTTACATTTGACCAATAAAAAAAATTACATATAGGGTTTGTTTAAACCCAATTTTTATTTTTTAAAAAAATGTATTTTTGAATAGTGTATTGATTAAAAATGTGTAGTTAAAATTAAAAAAAAAATTTGAGTTTGTATTTAATATTATTTTATCGAAGAATGTGTGGTTGAAATGTGATCAAAACACTATTTAAAAATGCATTTTTAAAAAAATGAGACTCACATAATAAAAATCATAACTAATATTGTCCTCGAAGTCGAAGGATTCGAAATATTAATTGAGCCCGCTTTTTTAAAAATATATATTTTGTAATAATATTATGATAGAAAATGTGTAATTAAAATAAATTTTTTTTTTTGTTTAATATTTTTTTATTAAATAATGTATGATTGAGATGTGATCAAATTATTATTCAATAATGTATTTTAATGAAAAAATGGATTCAAACAAAGGCTAAATTATTGTTTTAGCTTAATGCTGTATTTTACTTAAATTAATTTTTGTTTTTTTTTTGTATTTATATTGTTCCGATGTTAATTTCTTCTTATCAAATTTGTAACTTATTGAGTAATTTTATTTATTTATGTTGTCCCCGTGCAAATTTTTCTTAAAAGGTATTTGGTGACAATTAAAATTAAATTTTTAATGAATTGTGATATAAATTTTTGAAATGTGTGAATGAAAAGATATGAAACTCATAAAAGATATATAATTAATATTAATTGTTACTTTAATTTAAATTAAAATAAAATTTTAATTCGATGCAAATATGTCCTTAATTTCTAATTATAAAATGGAAAAACTTCAACGATTATACCAGCACTATTCATTGTACCTACCGTTGTGGATTACACCAATTTGATGCGAGAGATGCCCTGATCAAACAAGATGCAATTAACTTTAAACACACTAAAAACAGAAAATAGCTACGCGTGTTAAGATACCTCACAAAAAATTTCTGGATTTGCTTTTAGAAACCAAGGATTTTGAAGTATATTCATCTAAATCTAATATTCAAATGAAACTTCAATACTGAACATATTAAACCATGAGAGAAAATAAGAAATATTCTGAGAAGGATAAAAAAACACAGTAGCCAATTATTTACCATCCGCGCCTTCAGGCTGAATCTGGATCTGGATCTGAAGAGATGATGAAATAAAGCAATTTCACGAAACTAGTCTCTCCTTGGTGTAGTTCCAACCCGTCTTTCCAAGTTGTCATAAATTCTGACGAAGATAAGTGCTCTACACTTTTCCAATTGTATAGAATTTATGACAACTGGGAGAGACAGGTTGAAATACAAAGGGATTTGGTTACAACTTTTGCATATGTATTTTGGTGGAAATGAGGGTTAGCGTTCTTATAAATGAAAATTTAGGGTTTGTGCGAATTGGGGCTGAGTGGGTAGTTAGACTTGGGCCAATGGGTATTAGCTATGCTATTTTTTCAAGAAATTCTCTATTTATAAAAAATATTTTATATATAATAGAGAATATTTTTAACTTTAGAGAGTAAATTCAAGAGAAGAGTTCACAAATCAGACATTAACTTTTACAATTGTAAAAATCAGGTATTAAATTTTAAAAATGCAAAAATTAGGTATTTAGTTAATTAATTAAATATATTTTATTAATTAAATATATTAAAATTAAAATTATACAATTCATGGTCACAGATACATATTTACGAATCACAATTTATTTATTGGTCACATATTATCAAATTAATTAGTTACAGATTATTTCGAGGTAACAAATCAAAAATTTTATACGTCATAGTTTATTTCATTGTCACAGATCAAAAAAAATTATAGGTCATAATTTATCTATCAGTCACACATTTTCAAATTTGTTGGTCACAAATTATCGAATTTTAAGGTCGCGTTTTAATAATTAGTTACAATAAACTAAATAGTTGGTCACATGCACCAAACACTCTACCTCCGATCTCGATCCATCACGAATACTTGGTCACGGGTCAACCAAACCCCTCATAACACCACCACTGCCAACAAAAATATCACCACCACCACTTCCATCACCACCACCAGTACCACAGTTACCGCCGCCACCATTTTTGCAACACCACCATTGCCATGCCACACTGTACCGCACCAACAACACCACCAAACATACCACCAGTCACCATCGCCAAAACAAAACCACCTACTACACTTCATCACAGCCACCACCACAAAATCGCCACCACACAAAAACACTACCCAATTCTCTAGTGCACTGTCGACGTAGCCAGAACCACCATCATTGTGCCAACACAAACACCAATAGAAACCCCACCACCTCACGACAACAAGTGATTGAAATCTCCATCCCAAACAAACCGCCACTGATTCACCACCACCACCAACAAACCACCATTTTCATAGCCAAAATTCAATAAACCCACCCAACCGCCAAATCTACCACCCACACCAGACAAGACACCATCCAAACCTCACTACAACCACTATCGACCAAGTGAAGCAACATTATTTCTGCTTCGCACGCCATGATGAATCGCCTGTGAAGAGTCACCTCCTCAACACCGTGATGAATAACCGGAGTGATTGCCTAAGGAGTCACCGACATCAGTCGGCGCTGACTGCGGCGTCGTGACGGATTCTTTAACAGTAGCAGCAGCCGCCTTCGATGCCGCAGTGTAGTCGACCGTCGCAACTCCTTCGTCGGTCGCCGGCGTTCGAAGAGAGAGAAAAGAAGGGAGAGGAGGCGTGAAAACTGGGTAAAGTAGAGAGAGGAGGGATAGAAAAGAAGAGAGAGAAGGAAGATGGAAAAATAATTAGGGTTTGGGTGGATGAAGTTAATTTATTTTTAAGATATTAAAAAGTTTAAATTGATACCTGATTTTTGAAAAAAAAAATTATGAAATCTGATTTTTGAAATGTGATCTTGAAATACCTGGATTTGTGTAATTTTCTCTAAATTCAATGTTAACTATTTTGATTTTTTTTTAATAAATATTTATTGATTTTTCCTCATCTCTTATTTAACGTATTTTTTTATACATTAATGGTCAATTAATTCAAATGTGATTGGAATAATTTAAATTGTAGGGTATTAAAATTTGTAACTTATTAAATGAAATCATTGTTAATTAAGAATAGTGAGTGAGTTTGACTCTTCAAACTTGGAAAATCAAACTCAATATTATTTTAAAAAAGTAAAATAGATAATCTCTTGGAGTTTATTTTAAGAACTCTCTAAAATAGATAGTAGTTTGTGTTTAGAAAGTATTTTTGTGAATAAAGCTCTTAAAATGTTAGATCATGGAATCGAAAAGGATGTAATTATCGTTTGCACTGGGATGTAAAAGTCAAAACATATAAGTTGGGTGCGAGCAGACAAAATCATAGAGTTTTAGCTATGATAAATTTTATTTATATTGGTTGAAAAGTTACGAGGACTATTTGTAGGATCAAGGAACAAGAACGAGCATAACCATCTCTTGGTCGGCTCTCTCTAGCCCACGTGCTAGTATTAGATGAGTGGTCCATCATGGCATTTATCAGAAGTTTGTGTCTGATGAGGAACATTTTCACCTTAACTCCCTTGGTATCCGTTCTCCTCATAAGGGTTGTCAAATAGTGTTGGACTGCCTCATCTTACCATGTTAAGTCACACTCAATCTTTATCAATTTGTATGGTAGGACTGGCGACCCTTTTGTTGATAATGTGACATGTGTCATATAGGGATTTTGTTGATACTTGACCTCTTTTAATAGATTTTATATAGCACTGTTTGTTTAGAATTAAAATCAAATTTTAATCTAGGTTAAATTTAGAAAGAAGTATGAAATGGGTCATTTAGATTTAGAGATATATTTCTTCCTGCTAGTTAAATTTAAGGTGATTACTATTGGGACTAAATCAAATGATAATCCCTCGAAGATCACACAATTCAATGGACAAGATTTGAATTAAATTGCAAATATTAAAGCTAATCAAATAAAAATCAAATTACATCATTTGTCCCAACAAGATAAAATCTAGCTTATAATGAAAAATATAAATCCATTACAAAAGTTAGAGAAGTGAATCAACAAATTGTAGAAATCAAAGAAAGATAGTAATTCGAGGCGCTTTTGGCTCATGAAGATCTTGATTACACTTTTAATCACCTAAAACTTGTAGCAAAACCTGATTTCGTTGGAACAATTTTCTCTATTGAGGCAATTCATCGAACGTAGGCAACTTTAAAAATTAAATGGAAATGGTGAATTGGAGACAAGAAAAAGCCCGAAACTCACAATTCATCCACACTTTAATCCATTTCTATTAGCGCCTGTCCTCCTTAGTAATTAGCCAATGTTTGGTGCTTATTGTTTTAAAACACTGTTTGTTATATGATCATTTTTAACCATACATGCCCACAACAAAATATTCTGTACGTAAAT